>JAPDKU010000053.1:0-208509 GCA_027569715.1 Hamigera avellanea | reverse complement strand
CCCCCCCCCCCCCCCCCCCCCCCCCCCCCCCCCCCCCCCCCCCCCCCCCCCCCCCCCCCCCCCCCCCCCCCCCCCCCCCCCCCCCCCCCCCCCCCCCCCCCCCCCCCCCCCCCCCCCCCCCCCCCGCAGGGCACCGAGTTGTATCGAATGACCGTCGATCGACAAGGATCATTCTGGAGAATATGGCTAATCCAAGCTGCAGCTCGTATTCATATCGTTCTGATGCTTGGGGTTGATGCAACTGCAGGACTCGGGAAACTATAAGTTGCTGTGGCTATTTGCTGTCACGTAGCGTCCTGGTAGCGTCGGAGCCAGCTGGCGACGACTCATCGCTAACGTCGTTGATTGATTCCATCTTGGCCAAGGAATCCTGGGGTGTCTCGTATTCGCCCACGACCCTTGCACCTGTCCCTGTCAAGTTTCAACATGCATGTAGGGCAGAGGAACACTGTGCTGGAACGTCATTACCCCGCCTCATGCAATCGAGTGACTCCCTTCCCCCTCCCCGCCCGTAATTTGTTATTACGGTTTCAGGCAATCTGCCGCGACTCGAGTATTGTTCTTTTGAACACCGTCCAGAAAGCAATTTCGACTCCCGTTATGCGATTTTCTTTGAATGTCGAAAATGACCTATGAGCTACATTCTGAGTGGTCCGGTTGACATTCATATCGTGTCGGCGAGGATCCTCAAAAGCAATGGCGGGAAGTTCTCGAGCAATGACAACGAAGTGTTAGCGAGGAGCATGCCCGAATGGTGGATCTCCATATCTCAACTTTCGCTTCGAGATATTGAATCGTCTCCTCCGAGAGTCATCTTTGTGATGGTAAAGGAAGTGTTTCAAGACACAAAGGATAATGGCGCTGGTCTACCAAAGACGGCGATCGCACCAACGTGGCTGATGATTGATGAATAATACCATTCTGGCTCATGTGATGACGTGAAGGACGGAGCTGTCCTGATTCCTAAGGCTGCCAATTTAAAGTTGGCGCTATGGTCCCTGCAACGCGCTGTCATTGGCAGATCAGGCACGCCATCGCCCCTGTAACCGAGAGGAATGCGCCCTGATTGAGCAGGCGCGGCTGCCATGGCCATCAATAACATCCCATCTCAATAGGAACCAGATCAACCTCCCACAACCATCAAGCCTCTTCCTCAGAATCCTAACAACTATCTTGGAAATTCGAAGACCAGCGACTGGGAAGCTGCCCTCCTTATATTCACAATCTTCAAGTGTCGATCATTACCAGAATCTACCATGTTTAGTGCTACTTCTGCATCAGAGGCTCAGAGCATTATTCCACCTAGGTGTCACATTCCCCTGATAACGTGCAGCTTCAAATTCCTATCTGAACTGACGCGTGCTCCGCCCCGCAGGAGCACAAGATGACCCCACGGAAAGGGGTACATGGAATTGTACTTCCTGGACGACGTTGACCGGTCCGAGCTCATACGTGGTCCGCGGTTTGGATATCTGTATAACGATTATCTACTCAAGTTTGCTTGCCCTCGTCTACACGAGTTCAGCCATCGACAGCGTCCCAGTTTTTTGGGGGCGAAAGAGCCAACTCATCCCTTGTTGGCTTAGGCTCCTATTGACAGGAGCTTCTTGTTCAACCTCGATGGTATCATCCGCTCTCTTCCTGGGGATTCTATCCCTTTCCCTGTCCTGTCTGCAGTTGAGCCTTGCCACGTATCCTGGGTACCGAATTGTGGAACATCTGGATGCGGCACCTCATGGCTGGACGAACACTGGTACTCCAGCAGCCGCGAAGCTGATGAGGTTTCACTTGGCCATTTACCAGGAGAGGGCGGCCGAATTCGAGCAAAAGGTCATTGACCTTGCTACTCCTGGTCATGACAGTTATGGAAAGCACATGAGACGCGAAGAGGTTAAGGAACTCTTGCGCCCATCCGATGATGTCGCGGAGAAGGTCTTGGCCTGGTTAAAGTCCGAAGACGTTCCTGGGGATGCAATTGAGAACGACGGGCATTGGATCAGATTCACTGTTCCTATATCGCAGGCGGAAAGAATGTTGAAGACGCGGTTCTACTACTACCACAATGAGGAAACCGATGCGACAGCAATCAGGACACTCGAATACTCCGTGCCCCGGGACATTCATCCGTACATCCAATTGATCCAGCCCACCACGCGCTTTGGCAGTCTCGGGCCGCAAAGGACTTTACCCAGCGTCGCAGCGATTTCTGCTACCTTTGAGGATCTCACTGCCGACTGCTCCAAAACAATAACACCTGACTGCCTTCGGGAACTGTATGGACTCTATGACACCAAGGGCGCGCCTGACCGTCGCAACACGCTTGGTGTATCTGGTTATTTGAACCAGTATGCACGCTACGGCGACTTTCAGAAGTTCTTCGACACGTATGCGCCCAACAGCACGGATGCCAATTTCACTGTAGTATCGATAAATGGCGGTCGAAACGAGCAAAACTCATCAGCTGGTAGTACTGAAGCAAGTCTGGATATACAGTACGCCATTGCCATGGCATATGACACTCCAGCAACATTCTATACCACGGGAGGTGTGGGCCCTCTTGTGCCTGAGGCGGATCAGCCCGACGCAAACAGCTCGTCAAACGAGCCTTATCTGGACCAGCTTCACTACCTTCTGAACCTTCCAGACGACGAGCTACCGGCCGTTCTGTCAACTTCATATGGAGAAAATGAACAGAGTGTTCCCGAATCGTACGCCAACGTCACTTGCAGCATGTTTGCCCAGCTCGGAGCTCGCGGAGTATCCGTCATCTTCAGCAGCGGAGATGCCGGTGTTGGTACTTCCTGTCTGATGAATGACGGAACGAACACGACCAGGTTCTTACCTAGCTTTCCTGCCTCTTGTCCGTTTGTCACTTCCGTAGGAGGAACATATAGCATCAAACCCGAGAAGGCAATCAGTTTCTCCGGTGGCGGTTTCTCCGAACGATTCTCACGTCCACCATACCAGGAACAGGCAGTTGGCAGCTATCTTCAGCAACTGGGAAGCCGATGGGATGGACTTTACAACTCACAAGGCAGAGGCATTCCCGATGTCTCTGCTCAAGCAGCTGGTTTCCTCATCGTCGACCATGGGGGTATCAGGAAAATTGGTGGCACAAGGTTTGTATACTTCTACCGTATCGCGAACCTTCGGCAGGCTAATTCCTTCATTAGTGCATCGGCGCCTGTCTTTGCAGGCATTGTCTCACAACTCAACTCGGCTCGCCTGGCTCAAGATCTACCGAGACTGGGATTCTTGAACCCGTGGCTCTACTCCCTCAATCAGACCGGATTCACCGATATCGTGGAGGGAGGCTCAACCGGCTGCACTGGATTCGCAGATAGTGGTCTTGAAACTCCGGAAGTGTCTTACGCGAGTTGGAATGCGACGCCGGGGTGGGATCCAGTCACCGGACTGGGTACGCCTTTCTTCCATACCTTAGTCAAGTTGGCCGAGTCTGCGTAGACATTTTGCTTTGGTGGAGGTCAATGTTGTTTCTAATTGGGGCGTACTCAATTCTCCACACTTTTCATATCAATAGTCACGTAGTTTATACCACAGCCTGGCATACTTTTCATTCCAGTTTCTGTAATGTACTTCTGACGAAGGCCTTGGGCGCCTGGAGCTATAACTGCTGGACACCGAGTAAAAAGAAACGAGCAGCTCTGTGAGGGGTATAAAAGAAATGTACCTAGTGAAATACATAATAGGGTACAACGGGAGGCCTTCGAAGGAACAGGGTAGTTATGTAGAGATCACGTGACTCGTCCGAAACGGGGCGCTTGCGGTGCCAAGACTTCCGCAAGTCGAAGCTCCGTCATGAGCTGCTGCTGAGCCTGACAACATCCGACATCGACAAGTCACGTTCTACCCTTTCACCACTCAACTCCATCCTCGCTTTCCACGATCTACGCATAATCCAGCGGTTTCGTCCTTGAGCTTCTGTCGTCCTTTTTCTTCGCTCGTATCACACCGCTTCACAAACACACACAACATGTCGAGCGACGACCTCCGGTCCCTCCTCCCAGAGCTCCGCACTGCTCTCGAGCGCAAACAGCTCGACGCCGCCAGCAGCCTTCTCAGCCGTGCGAAGCGATCCCTTATGCTGCAAAATGCTCTGATTCCGACTCCCTCGACACCACCCCAGCTCGTCGCCGTTGCCCGCGAGGTGCTCGAGCTGGGAGCTTTGGCTTCCATCAGACAGGCCGACGCCCCTTCCTTCACAAGATACTACCAGCAACTCCAACCATTCTACGACCTTGAGAGGCATTCCGGATTACCAGGAGCCGACCCCAAGTCGACACAAGTCGACTTCGGCACGAGCCAGCGCAGCAAGATCACGGGGTTGTATCTGTTGCTTTTGCTGAGCATGGGCAACAGCACGGATTTCCACACCGTCTTGGAGGGGCTGGTGGAAGAGGCGAGCTTGAAGGGCAAGAGCATCGAGGATGATCCCTGTATCAAGTACCCGGTTGAGTTGGAGAGGAGCTTGATGGAGGGCAGCTACGATAAGGTGTGGAGGGAGACGAAGTCGGAGAGAGTGCCATCGGAGGATTTTGGCTTGTTCTCTAATGTAAGTTTTGCCCGTCGTCGATGATATCCATGTCGCTGTTCACCGTACATTGAAACCCGTCGTATACGTTCCACCGAACCGGTCACTCACTTCAAATCCAACCAACAGGTCCTCGTCGGCACCATCCGCAGCGAAATCGCAGACTGCTCCGAAAAGGCATACCCTTCGCTCCCCATCTCTAACGCCAAGAACCTCCTCTTCCTCGAGTCAGAAGGTGCCGTTATGGAATTTGCTCAGCAGCGTGGCTGGATCCTCCGTGACGGGCGGATTTACTTCCCTGTGGAGCCTGAGGCGGCTGCACGCTCCGAGAAGGACATCCTCGTGGCCAGCAGCACTATCATTGAAAATACGATAGGCTATGCTCGCGAGCTGGAGACCATTGTCTAACTGCTCGCCAACGGTTCATGGATGTCTTACGTTTTCCTCGCGGGTTTTGGATGCGGTTGTACTCTATACCTCCTGCCTCTCGTCGTTGCATCTCCTGGTTATGTTCAAGCGTTTGTTTCTCCTCATGACAATAGATCATGTCTAAAATCCAAGGAAATACCGTATGTTTCCTACGCGGCCTTCTCACGTTTTGCAGAATTCGTAAACCCCCTGCCATGGTATGATTTACAACTGTCGACTTGTAGACACCACATCCGTTCTACCTATCTACTACATCTTAACCCTCCAAACACAAACCCTCCGATCATAAAAACTACTCGAAACACACAGCACTTCCTTGCCCCCATCAGCTTCCGTACCGCCCTTGTCCCCCTTCCAGAAATCCGACGCGTAGTTCATACTCTCATGCTCCGTAAACTCGGCCAACACATCGATGTCCCATTCACCCAGCCCTTCCTCTCGTTCTTCCGAATGCCGCTGCGTAACCTTCACCACCCTCGTCCCAGCATGCATACAGCTCGCCAGCACGACAAACCTCCACCCCTCGGCGGTCCGCTCCTCACTCAGAAACTGCAACCTCCACACACCACCACCGAGGCACGCCTCCGCCACAACTTCCCCCCTGCGCGTGGCGTGGTACACCCGCAGGTACTCATCGTAGCAGCCCGTCAAAATCACCGGGGCACCGTCCACCAACGGCAGCGGAAGGGGCAGGATCGAGGTGACGCCGGCGGTGTGGTGACGGGCGCGGTCGTCGTGGTCTAGCAGAAGAGATGGCAGTAAACCACCCCCTTGACCACCGTCCTCATCCAACGACGACGACACCTCAAACCGCCGCGTATGTACCGATCCGAAGTCATCCCCCGTGAACAGATACGGAACCGGCGCTTCTTCTTGCCGTTCATGTTCACTCTCCCGAAACCCCGCCAGAGCAACGAACCACACCTCGATCACCTGCCTCGCCTCGAACGTCCCCAACTCAGCGACATCGCTTTCCCTCTCGACAGACTCGCCCCGCGTGCCAAACACGCCAGTCCGGCCGTCGGAAAACGTCACCGCGAATCCATCCGTTCTGCTAGAGTCGGGAAACCAATTCTCCGGGGCCCACGCCAGGAAGAGCGCGGGGACGGACGGATCCTCGTGCACGGTGCGAGTCCAGACGTGCGTGACGACCGGATCTGGAGATGTGGGTGCATGCGAGACGTTGAATAGCGCGACGGATCCCGCGCTGCTGGCGATGGCGAGGACGGTTGGGTCCCTGGGGTGGAAGTGGAGGTCGAAGACGGCGTAGGGGAGGGGGAGGCGTTGGATTTGGGTTCTGAGGCGTGGGGTTAAGAATGATGTTTGAAGATGGGGCCAGGATACGTACAGTTCGTTAGAATGCGGGTTCAAGTGGTAGAGTTGTAAGCTGCCCGTTTTGATCTGCTGGATCTCGCCATTTTGGGATTTCGTCTCGGAGAGTAAATATGTGCCCGCGACGAAGTGATTTGGTGATGCAGGACAGAATTGGAGACAGCTGGGCGGCTGGTCGAGGAAGATCGTTGTCGATGACTGGGGGCGTTGGAGAGTCGTTGGTGCCATGATTAGGTATTGAATCAGACTCCTTGTGGTTGCAAATATGCAGGATATCTCAATACCTCAGAAGTATAATATGTCGACCATTCATCCAGTGAAATGAAGGTTGGTGATGTAATTGGCGACCGACACTCAATTGCCGGGTTGACGTTATTATTTATACGTAGAAGCTAGTTCAGGCTCACAGATTATCGTGGCAGCAGACATAAATCAATTATCTGGCATTAATATTCGAAGCAATTCGTTTGCTTTGACTTGTCTTCGAATTGAGTTGAGATGCTGCGGGGGAAGAGAAAATTGCGGGCGGTAAAAGTGGGGAACCACATGGTATATTTGACAGTATGTAGTAGTGACAGTACAGCAATGAACTTCGTCCATACTGAATTCTGTCTATCGAACTGCCTGAGGATAGGAACTTGCCTGAGAGCTCCGGTGTTGATCTGCGTCTCAATGTGTTGACCAACTGGCCAACTGGCCAACTGCAGGCGTAGTACGTTTATTTAATGGTCAGGTGCAACCCAAACCCTTCTGTTTATCTTGCACTAAAGGAGTCTCGACCATCTTAGTCGTACCTTACCTAGATTGACAATGACCATTACATCATCATTGGTCCTCCATGAATACCTGCCATTAACCTCTTTGAACCCCGCACTCACGAAATCCTGCAGGGTTGCAGGATGAGAAGCCGGATGGCTGCCTATCTCCATCTATATCGAAAAGCGTCCGTTTCACATTGTTTGATTATCCATCGCCAAGGATTCCACGACAATGTCTCTGCCATTCAGCATTCTTCCTTCCACGGCGAATGGATCCTTCCATCCTTTCAAGGTCTCCATTCCTGAGGAGCAAGTCTCCGAGTTCAAGACGCTCGTGGAGCTGGCCAAGATAGCGCCACGTACGTACGAGAGCCAGCAGTTGGATCGTCGGTACGGCATCACCACCGACTGGTTGATTGCGACGAGAGACCAATGGTTGAGGAGCTTTGACTGGTAATCCCGTCTTTCCCAAATTTCCCAAACATCTTAGTTTGCACCGATGAAACCGATCTGTTTCGAAAATGATACGACAGACAATTGAATTTCTCGTATGAATTAGGAGAGCGTTGGAAGCTCGCATCAACAGCTTTCCTCAGTTCACTGCCGAGGTCGAAGGCCTCGCGATCCATTTCCTGGCTCTTTTCTCAGAGAAGAAGGACGCGATTCCCATCGTGCTGCTGCACGGATGGCCAGGTACAGTACTTCTTCTATGAATTGAATTCCGTGGGAACGATTCTTCTCGAACTCATTCGCAGTAGGCAGTTTCCTCGAATTCCTTCCCCTTCTCCAATCCTTCCGCGAGGAATACGACCCAGCCGCCTTGCCTTACCATCTGATCGTTCCCTCGCTACCAGGCTACGCCTTCTCCTCGGGCCCGCCACTGGACAAGGACTTCGACACGCGCGACGTGGCCCGCATTGTCGACCAACTCATGAAGAATCTCGGATTCGAGCATGGCTACGTTGCCCAGGGCGGTGATATCGGTGCGCGGGTTGCGAGAATACTTGCCGTGGATCATGATAGCTGTAAAGGTCCGTGGAGACTATCATTTCTCATATCTATACTTGTGTCGAAAAGCTGATTATAGAAATATAGCTGTACACCGTGAGTTTCCCTTCACTTTAGCCGGCTGGCACCAACGACAAGAAACCAACCGCAGAGGTAGTCAACTTCTGCCCCATGAACCAGCCCGAAAACTTCTCCGATGCCTCCCTCAGCGCATTCGAGAAGAACGGGCTCGCGAGGATGCACACCTTCAAGGAAACCGGCTTCGCTTATGCTCTCGAGCACGGCACCCGGACAAGCACCATCGGCCACGTCCTGGCGACGAACCCCGTTGCATTGTTGGCATGGTACGCTAACCACCTTCCCAATTCCACATCAACCCAAACCCCATTCTCTTCCTGGCTCTTCTTAGATTCGCTTTTCCTTCAGGATCGGCGAGAAATTCCTCGAATGGGTCGACGACCCCCTCCCCGTCGACGCGATCCTGGACTCCGTCTCGCTGTATTGGTTCACCGATACGTTCCCGCGAGCGATTTACCCGTACCGTCAGGTTTGTATCCCCCGCTCTCAAGTTCACATTTGTCCTCTACAGAGTCATGCATGTTGATGGGAAGAAGTTTCAGAGGCCCGATTTCCCCTTCCACAGGGACCCGCGCTGGCACATCCGCAAGCCGTTCGGATACTCGTATTTCCCGATGGAACTGGCTCCGGTGCCCAGGTCGTGGGTGGAGACGACGGGGAACTTGGTCTTTTCGAGGGAGCATCAGAAGGTAGGGAAACTGGTGTCTCTTAGGGGGAGAGAATTGATGGGCTGATTTAATCTGTAGGGTGGTCACTTTGCGGCTCTGGAGCGACCTCAGGATTTCAAGAAGGATGTGGTCGATTTCGTGGAGCAGGTCTGGCCGGATGTTGCGGGGACGAAGTAAAGTAGGGCGCTCGAAGATTGGAGCGGATATCCGAACTTCTCGAAAACGACGTCTTACTTCCTATGTGGTCGGATTTGTACCTGTGGTAGCACATTGTAATCGTGTAGCCTTTGTCGTTGTCTACGTGCTACGTTCGAAGAGTACTGATGTGAGTCTGTCGTATCAGGAACAAAGATCAACGTAAAACATAATATGATCTGCTAGAAGGAGCTTTATCTTGCCTCGACATTCTTGTAGTATACAATGATGAGACTAAATAATAACCCTATCGACATGCGATGTAGTTCGTAACCTATGGCAAGCGAGGACATGGGAAACACAGCATTCATAACAGTCATAACCGTCTTTCCACTTGAAAGACCCCCTTACCTCGATGTACTCCTAGGTCTCAACTCACGCAAGCCAAAACCAGACCCTCTCGAGAACGTTCCTCGGCCGTCTCTCGGGCCAATCAATGGCATCGATCGCAGCCTTCCCCGTGTAAAGATCAACTTCCTCCAACGAGATCCACCTGGTGCGTTTCACGATCTTCCAGAAAGTATATAGACCAAAAAAGATCGGAATTCCAAGGTAAGCGGTCAGGAAATTGGTGACGCTGAACTTTGGGCTCCAGGAATAGAATCCGTTGAAGAGGATGATGATCGCGAAGTAGAGGAGGGCGAACCAAGCCGCGAAGGGTTGGAACGGACTCTTGAAGGTCAAGTCTCTCCGATCCACGCCCTGGGCTCGAAGTGCGTTTCGAAATCGAATGTAGGCGAGGCAGACACACACCCAGGTGAAGAGTGTGGCGATCGTGGTCAGGTTCTGGAACCATTGGAAGACGGTGCCGGAGCCCGAGGAGCAGGACAGGTACGTCAGAAGGGAAATAGAGGCCGTCGCGATGACGCAGTAGATAGGTACGCCGCTAGCCATGAAGATGATCTTGTTAGTGAAGTCGTGCTCAGGTGCAGCTCGGGTTCACAGTTGAGACTTACTGCTTGGTACATTTGAGGAAGAATCTCGGCGCTTGTCTGTTCTGGGCCAAGGCATAGAGATAACGACTGCCGCTGTACAAGAACGCATTGGCCGAAGAGGTAGCAGAGGTGAGAATGACGGCGTTGATGATGGACGGCAGGACGGGGATTCCAGCATCCGTGATGGCAATGACCCAGGGAGATTGTGCTGCACCAGGTGAATCGTTCTTCTGCGCTGACAGGAGGTTCTGGCTATTGTAGGGTACCAAGACACCGATGGCCAGAGAGCCTAGAACGTAGAAGAAAAGGATCCGCCAGAAGACGCGACGGCAAGCCTTTGGGATGTTCTTGCGTGGATTGGCAGCTTCTCCTGCCGCGCATGCCACCATTTCGACACCGCCATAAGAGAACGCCGCATTCACCAGGGTGGCAAAGAAACCGAGAAAGCGCCCCGTATCACCATCGGCAATATAGGTATTCATGGCACCCGGATTCTTCCAGTATCGAAATCCGAGACGGTCGTGCCGAGGATTACCTCCCAGATCGACAATGAATGCCATGAGTAGGAGACCAACGATGGTGATGACTTTCAAACTGGCAAAGCAGAACTCGGCTTCCCCATATATGGCAACGGCAAAGACGTTCAGGATGAGGATGATGACGATAACGAGCGAGATCCATGCAGCGACATTGATGTCTTTGGCACCATCCCAGAACTGAATCACCACCGATGCGGCAGAAATCTCGGCACAGAGAGTGATTGCACATTGATACCATTGCTGTTCGTGAGTAAGCAAGAATACATCCACCATCTCGATGTATGAAGACTTACGTTCCAACCGACCGCGAAGCCCATTGCAGGGTCGATATATCTGGCGCAAAACTGCGGGATTGCGCCTGGTAAAGGCAGCCAAGTAGCCATTTCACCAAGGGACATCATCTGAAAGCCATGTCGAGAATCAGTCTAAGCCACGAGGGAATATCTTCATCATCAGGTAGCTCATATTACCATAGCCCAGACAGCGACACCGGTGATGGTGTATCCCAGAAGCACACTCAAGGGACCAGACTGAGTCAACGCTTTACCAATTCCCAGGAAGAGACCCGTACCGATGGCTCCGCCAATTGCGATGAGTTGTATATGCCTCGATTTCAACCTAATTTCACATTTAGAAGATTTATCCAAGGGAAAGCCTCGGCATTGACGGTTTTCGCATTTGAACCTACCCTCGCGAGACATAACCATATTGACCCACAAGTTCTTCATCACCATAAATCTGGGCACCCTCCTCGAGCTGCAAGTCCTTGCGATCGACAATCACCCCATCATGAGTGTGTACGGAATGAGCCGCCTGGGGATGTTTCTCCATAATGGCCAATTCTCCGCTATGAGAGGAGCAAAGTTGGCAGATTGAAAGATACGAGCGTGAACAGGACCAGGGGGGCTAAGACGAAGCCCGAGTCTATGGTTCCTTATAAGGTCAAGTCAACCAGGACCTGCAAGGATTGCGTGACTGGACGGGCCGTGAGGGGAAAAGGGAAAAGGAAAGAGGGTGGGAGAGGAACGTGACTGTACTAACCAGAAGACTCAGCCCAAGTGGGAGAGGCCCCGACGGTACCTTTATCTCGTGCTAAGAGAGCAGAAGCCCAAATCTCACCCATAGAATACCTTACACATTTCCGATCCATTACTTCGTGGCCACGGGCAATGGCGTTGTCTAGTTAGAGGATGAAAACTTATTGGATGAGGCTGATGAAAAGGTTGCACCAAGCAGGCAAGATCGAGGATTCTTTCGCGGCCTGTGCAACACTACCTGAATGTAGTTAATTCCTGCTCCGTCAAATGGGAGAAGTCTCTTGTTCAGCAATTATCACACAAGCACCCTTTCTACAGCACGCCATTGCAGATAAGATCCGATGGGTGCAACCTGGTTTTCAGTCCGTTGCCTGCGTACAACATGAGATTAGCCACTGAGAACACCGCAGTGCCAGGATGTTGACATCTTTTTACCATGACTCGAGCTCGCACTGGAGAGGTAATGGACAGAAAAGGTGTGGCAATCATTAGTGCCAACAGTGCATATGCATTCCGAAAATACGAAGATATAATTAGATCTCTGGAAGTTTAGTTAATTAAGCCTTGCGATCCCCAACAAACTCATCTGACAAGCAGCGCTAGTAACGAATCATGGGTAGGACAGTCGTTAAGGTAGCTGATGGCTTGGTGGTACCGCATCAAACCTTCCGAACGGTGGATTGCAGCAGCAACCTGTCGTATGTACAGGGAAGGAGCTTGGCACGGCAATGTCAGGAGTCAGGCCTAGTCCACCTGTGGACTGGTGAAGCACTTTCCCAACGAGTCCTCGGTCTCTTAGGGCCCCACCTATAAACCTCCCCCCCTCGTTTCCGTCTTTCGCAGCAACTCGAATTCTTTCCCTTGAGGTTCTCTCTCACGGCGATGTAGATCGAATTCTAGACATTATACCCAGATGGACCACCTGCGAAAAGAAGGAGTGTGCCGGGAGTCTGTCTCTTCTCAACATTCGAATATATGCGAACAGCATCCATTGCTGTCGTTGATATAGGCTAGAGTCTAGACAAAGGCCAAGGTTCTGGGCGGGGCATCTCATTCTCCACATTATCAGCCCCAGAGATCCTCGGAACGGACAAAGTTTCTTATCATCTATCTTTGTAACAACAAAGAATCATTTCATCTACAATTGAAATTAAAATACTTCCTTGAGCCTTAATACCGAAATGCCTACGGAGCATGTATTCCTCCAGTGCTTTGGCCGTTAGAGGTCCAGCGGCTCACACCGACCTGGACGAGATATTCTCCGACGAGTCAAGCTTCTACGGTAAGCTCGCATCGCGTCTACTTATGTTTGGTGCTCATGCATTATTTCGCTTGCATCGTCCTGCGTTAACGCATGTTTCAAACTTTTGTAAAAATGTATTCAGGCAATTTTATTCTAGATTTTGCCAATGAAACGATTCCCCATCAACTGACCCGGAAAAAAAAAAAAAAAAAAAAAACAGGCGACGAAGCAGAGCAGTCTCGGCTCGAAGACCTGGTCGCCGATTACGATCCAGAACCATACTGGTCTGAGACCCAGCCGCGGCTTTTATCAACAATTCAACATGAGTACAAAACAGCCAACCTAGCACAACCAGGCGACCCGATGCAAATCGACAGCGACGGCAACGAAAACGCCGCTTCGGACGGTCCCCGCCTCTACAGCTACCAACGCGCAGAAACGGTCTCCGAATTCCTCGCCCGACTGCCCCCATCCACGACCAAGACGGAGAGCGTGGGGCCATGGATTCGCGCGCGGAATCCCCAGCAACCGCCAGACGATGGGGACGTCGCGGCGCTGGTCCGTCGCGGGCGAGAACTTCTGTATGCGTTCGAGAACGAACAGGCTCGATTGCAGGCCGAGCATGATAAATCGGGGAAGGCGAAGGGGGTGTTGACGCGCAAGTTGAATCCGCTGCGCAAGACGCTTGAGACGGATATCTTCGCGCTGGCGCGAGAGACGGGCGTGGTGAGCGGCAAGTGGATGATGTTTCCGACGGCGGATCGGGTGGATGAGATCTGGGAGGCGGTGGCGGGCGCCACGGTGAAGGGGACGCTAGGGATTGAGGCCAAGGTTGCGACGGACGATGGGTCGGGGGGTGCGCGGTTGATATGTGTGTATACGCGCGATTATGAGGATCGGGAGGATATCAAGAGGGTCTTAGTGAAGCTGAGGGATCTGGGCTTGGTGAATAGGGAGGAGAGACCGATTTACTACAAGTGCGATGCGCTGACGTATCTGGAGATCAAGTCGAATAATCCTTACGGGCTAAAGGCGAGTTTTTTGTCGAGTCGCGATGTGTTGACATAGGCGGCTTGAGATAGGGCAGATGGTCTTTCGACTCAAGTTCCTTGTTCAATGATTATGGATTACAATGAGGTGAGATGATAATAATCTAGATACGATTAGAAGTATTATGGTAATTTCCTCAAGCGAAGCATTCTATTCCGTCCGTATGTTCCTGAACACCTGGGTATCACTAAGTTGGTTACTGGGTCATCTCCGCTGCGTCCACGACCTTCGAAGCAGTCCCAAGCATGCTCACCGACAGCAGCTGAACGTCTTTCTTAGTCGCGGGCTACTCGGTGTAACATTCAACGGCGCTTAATCTGTCAGTGACTAGAAGTCGGCTTTATTCCACATGCGACGAGACTCGTAGACGATCCATAGTCTATAGCCTCCAGCCTCTCGTGCAGCCGTTGACCTCAAGCAGCCGAAATCCATGTCTCTCCAGTGACTGGACCTCTCTGAGCGGATCGGAAGACTGCGATGCAACTATTATTGCAAGCCCGATTTCGGAAAGGCATCACATATGGACAGTGCCGTTGTTGCGATGCTCCGCGATGTTGACCTCAAAATTTGGAAGTAGCGGTTTGTTGGTCGTTTTCGAACAACGTGCAGTGACCTTTCAAAGGTTCTCGTCTTCCTCCTTTTTCTCCATGACCTTTTCACACTCCTCTCGGACCTCCGAAACCCCCTGCACCCCATCCCACTTGTCAAGCAACTTCTTCACATCCGCCCAGTCCTTCTCCGCCTCTTCCCTCTTGTCTCCGGCGAGAAGCTTCTCGAGCCTCTCAGGTGCCGCCAGCACCCACCGCACGGTCTCCTTCTCGGCATTTCTCCGATCCGAATCCTCTGCAGCCTTTGCCTCTTTCATCCGTCGCCGTTGCTCCTCTCCCTCCTTAATCAAGCTCCCCGCCGTCTCCGCAACAAATGCAATAGCCGGCCCCAACGTCTTGGTCATGGTCAAGGGTGCCCCACGCTCATCCATACTCCGACGCATCTTCCCGATCGTCTCCACCGCCCGGATCAACTTGGAGTAGTTATCGTAGACGAGCGCCTTCCGTTCACCGTCGAGCGTACGGATATCGCCGACGAGCGTGTTTTCCGCCTTCAAAACCGTGGCCAGCGAGGATGTGGCGAGGAGGTGATTGACATAGCGCTGAGCGTCGAAATCAGGGTTGTCCAGCTCTGTTCCCGCCGTTACGACGGACGGGTTGGAAATGTCTCCTGCGTCTGTCGATCGGGGGACGCTGCGGGAGCGATACGCTCCTCCATTGCCGCCATCGCCAGCGGTTGGTGGCTTGAGATTGTAGTAGTCCCGTAGGGCGGATCGGTTGCGTCTTGGATGTACGGATGGCGAGACGGCGCGCGCGGTAGATGGTGTGGATGCCGTACTGAGGCCGCCGGCGACGGTGGTGTTCAGGGTGTCCAGGGAAGGTCGTCGTGAGGACGCGGGAGTTGGAGAATGGGCGCGGGAGGAGGCAATTGAGGGACGTGGAGAAGATAATGTCGACATGGCGAACTACAATACAAGATGGACAAAGTCGAGGATGGGGACGAGAAGCATGAGGAAGAAAAGAAACGAAGGCCTCGACGACACTCTGTTATCGGAGCTGCCAAGTTAAGCGGTAAGTTAAGCGGTGGCCCGTGCCTTCCCCGGATTCCCTTTTTTATTGTCCCTGCAGCTTTGGAGTCTGGACATTTTCCACTCATCGAAAGAAGACAAGTTCGAGATTCTGAAATCGAAGCTTTCAATGGATTTCCCTATGCTCAACTAACCTACACCGTTGTCGCTCTTTACAGCTATCTAACAGGAAAACTCACCATGACTGCTGCCCCGCGAGAACAGATCGCAGCTCAACTCCTGCACACCAAATCCCTCCCCGTCTCTCAACAGTGGCTGAATAGCTTCATCTCCTCCTCAGCGGCCCTCCAGCGCAATGTCCCTCTCTCTGCCCTAACCCAGACAGCTCTTTTCCGCGTTCTAGCGTCCGACTTCCGTCAAAGTCTCTCTACAGCCAACCCCTCTTCCCTCCTTTCCGTCGATATCTTCGACCCGAACGTCAAAGAGAGACGTCTTCAAGGCTCGATACCCGTGCAAGTTCTCGATATCGAAGACATCGGCACAAGCCTATGGAGTCAAATCGAAGCAATCGAGCGCGTAGAACGCGGAGAAGCCATCCGCGGCCGCGAGATCGTGCGCACGGTCAACGTGAGCGACGACAACGAAGAAAGAGAGAGTACCAATTCGGCCACCAGGGCCAATGCCACGGGGAATACCGCTGGTAGGAATGCCGAGGCTACGGGCAACGGGCCGCATCGCCTAATCCTACAAGATGCAGCGGGTACGCGGGCGGTTGCGATTGAGCTTCAGACGATCAATGGCGTGGCGGTGGGCAAACTTCCCATCGGATCCAAGTTGCTGTTGCGAAATGTCACTGTCGCGCGCGGTATGGTTCTTTTGACTCCTGAGAATGTAACGCTTTTGGGTGGGAAGATCGACTCCATTGATCGAGCCTGGAGAGCCGGGAGAAAGGCAAGGCTGATGGCGAGGTTGGTCGAGATGGAAAGGGAACAGGGGCAACGGCAGAATGGGGAAGATGCCATGGAGGAGTAAGCAAGTTTATATTCTTTAGAGGGCTAGGAAGGTATATATACCCTGTCTACGACTACAACCCCAAAAGGACTGCGGCGGGCGCCCGAAGCGTTTATTTATTGCGTGTCAATCGGGATGTAACAATCCGCTTCTGGGGTGTACTCCAAATTGCGATCGTGATACTGACACTGGTCTGTAGGAATAAGGGGATAACACCGTATATCATACCCCTCCACTACTACTCCACGGAACTTGTCACCGCATAGTATGTGTGAATTCGTTTCTATCATGTTAGGATCAGTGGTTCTATGACACCTGGCAGGTCATTATGCTGATCCCGACACAGCATGGTCCAATTCCTCCCAGTTTTCCTTTCTCCACGGCGCAATCATAATGGCTCGCAGTGCATCACTTGCCTTTCCTGTTTGCGCATAGGCCTGGCTGAGATCAACTGCGTCCAGGTTACTGTGCGGTGGAATACTTCTCAAGGCTCTCTTTACTGCCATTTCAGCGGTGTGAAGCTCCTGAGAGGCAGCCGACAGTTCCATCCACCCTTGGGGCTGGCCTGGTGACAGCATGACAGCCGCTGCAGCCTCACCAACACGTCTTGTCTCTTCCGGAACCGTCGAATCTGCCGTAAGGCCCATGGTCGAGATAGCGGTCAGGAGCTTGGTCAGCTTGGCCCGTTCATGGATTTCTATATCATCTCTTGTTCTCATGTTCTGGAGATCGGATTCTACAGCCTCGATGGCATCAGCGTCCGCATCCAACAGAGCAATGGCTCCCAACAGAGTGATGGCTCCGACATGGTCAGGATTGCTCTCCACGCAGTCAAACAGCTGCTGTCGCGCCACGGCTCTCTCCTCTTCGCCTCCTTTAGCCCAAAGGACTTGGGCGAGAAGGCAAACGACCTCTGGAGCACTATTCGCCTCTTGAAGTGCGTCACGGAACATGTCGATAGCACGATCCATTGACTTCGTGTAGTAATAAGCCAAACCGGCAGTTAGATGTGCTGACAACCGAAGCTTGCTGTTCGACTCTGCGTCAAATTTCTCTGCGTCATCCTCGCCTGACAGACTAAGCGCCGTCTCTGCTCTTTCTGCGGCTTCCTCGAATTCATGACGTGCGAGGAGAATGCGTGCCATGTCAGCGTTCGCCTGGGAAAATCTCAACAGGGCCGATGCCGATTCAGACACTTCATACTCCGCTTCCACTCCGGAACAGACAATTTGTAAACTAGATTCAGCGTCCGAAAACTCACCAATGCGTTCGGCCAGGAGAGCTGACAAATGCATAAATGGCAGGTCGGACGGGTCTTGGCAGCGAAGCTGGTGAAGTGCGAAGAATGGCTGGATGAGCTGGGATATCTCGTTCGAGATGGACGAATCGGAAAGCAGATGGTCAAAAAGGGTCGACGTGTATTGACGCTTGGACACGATCGTTGAAGAGTTGGAAATGTCATAGGCATGTTCAAAGAGACCTCTGGCTTCCTTTGCATCTCCGAAGAGGAGTGCCAGGAAACCTTGACCGAGCCATGCCTGAGCATAGTCTGGGTCGGTTGACTGTGCACGAGTGAATGCTTCATTCGCAAGCTGGATATCGTTGTGGATGAGGTAAAGCGCTCCCAAATTCGTCCAGACTTGGGCACTCTTCTCGTTTAAGTGAAGACTTCTCACGAAGGAATGCTGAGCAACCTTCGGACTCAAAGTTGTTGTAATCACACCAAGCGAGTTCCAGAACTCGGAGTTGCCAGCTTCTAATTCAATGGCTCGTTTGAAGCATCTCATTGCTGCTTTTAGGAACTTGCGTGGTTGCTTCCTACCTTTCTTGCTCGAGTCGAATTGCAAGCACCTGAACGCTCGGTATTCGGCCCATCCAAGGTTGTACCAGGCAACCGCCTGAGCGTGAGTATCTTGGATTGAGACGTGTATCCCACGTTTGAATGCCAAAATTGCAGCATATATGCAGGAATTCGACGGCGAATAATCCCCACCGTCATCGGACTTTATAAGTGCTAGGTAGTCTTCCCCAACCTCGTCCACGTCGGTGAGGATTTGGAGCGCAGTAGGATCGAGTTGAATGGCAAGAAGTTTGCTTATCAGATTGATTGGCATTTTCTCTGCCTTCAACTTGATATAGGAGAATACTGAACAAGCGTCACCAACCGCTTTCCAGAGGTTGAAGATATCAGCCCTCTCCTGAGCAAGAGCGATGGCTACTTCTATGGCCTTGCGTCCAAGCTCAGCGGCATCATTGAAGAGACCTAGTTCAAGACTCTTCCACGAGCTTTCCGTCAGTGTTTGCAGCAGAGCAATAGTCACGCCAAACTCGCTGGGCCGAAGTTTCAGGACTTCTTCATATCTTGAGATGGCGTCGTCGTATTCGCCGAGCTCCCGCTTCACGTTAGCAAGCATATACCGCGCAAACCAAATCTGTTCCTTATCGGTGCTTGGAAGGTTCTCCTCCAATTTCTGTGCATGCTCAAAAGCTTTCGTAGCCGCGATGAATCTACCAGAATGATGATAGCTTTCTCCAAGACCAACCCAAGAATGATAATCATCGGGTGAGATCCTCAGCGCCGCTTGGAACGAAACAATACTCTTGGCGTATTGCTGTTTGTTTATTTGGACGGTCCCTAGAGCCGCGTATGGCCAGCTGTAACCTCTTCTCTTCGATCCCGGGGCGGGCTTGGCCCTGCCTGAGTCGACTACACGCTGGGCCACCGCCTCAACGAGATCCCATTCCTTCTTGTCAGCAAATGTCCTCGCCAGGCGCTCGGCTGCTTCGATTTCCGAGGGCGATATCTCGAATGCTTTATGGAAGCATCGCCGCGCTCGCACCTTGTCCTTTTTGTAATCTGCATAGTAAATACCCAAACTCGTGTACGCAGGAGCGTAATTGATATTGGACTGTATGGACGCAAGGAAACTGGCATATGCGCCTTGGCGGTTTGTGCGAGCAGACGGTGATGGATCTAGTTCCCATTGGCAATACCCGATTCGGTAAAAAACTTCTGCTTTGAAATCGCGAGATGCATCTTCTGCTTTGGCAAGGACTTCCTGGAGCCCGTGGAGACCGGCCTCGAGGTTCCCTGTGAGCGCTTTACACCATGCCAGCTCACCCTGTATCCTGATATTCGACGGATCTCTTTCCAGAGCACGTTCAAGGAAGCTTACGGCTTCCGCATAATCCTCATCCACTTTTAAGATCAAGCCAATACCCAGTAGACAGCTGGTCGACGTTGGCTTTCTCTCGAGGATTGACTGGAAAATCTGTTTGGCTTCGGGGTGGTGTCGAGGTGATTGATAGTATATCAGAGCATTTGCGAGCATGGTGTTCAGCGCATCCGTGGTATTTGTGAGTTCCAAGCCTGTAATTCTGACGACGTCCTGGACATTTTGGATACCCCTTCGGGCGACGTCAACGACGCTTTCGAATTCCTCTAGGAAGAGGTAAAACTCGCCCATGATCCGATGCGCGACTATCGAAGACCTCACCGCATCCAGTCCTTCCGTCATGAGTATCAAACGGTCTTCAACAGCGACTAAGTTGTTCTCGCCATTTGATTCTTCGGCATCCTGCTGATCGGGTATGGGTTCCTTAGGAAAAGGGGAGATATCGCTGGCCAAGAACCCCTTCAAAACTTTGGTGAGTCCGTCTTCTGGGAAGAATTCGATGAAGTCTTTCAACAGTCCGACATCCCATTGTGAAAAATCTTCGACGTCCTGCCACTCGAGAACAATCTTCCATGCAAGTTCGAACGGATGCTTGATTATAACCATATCGCGAGCCGCCTGCAGCACCTCGTCTCGCTTTTCCGTCTTTTGATCTGGGGGGAGAACGGCAAGCACATCATATGCTCGCAGCAGCAGCTTTTCTTCGTACCTCCTTCGAACATCGTCATCGTGGGACCAATCGATTATTCCGCGATAAAGCTGCTCGAGCTCGCTCCGTTTAAACGCCTCCCGTTTCACCTCAAGCGTCACCTGGTCGATCCTTGCGCCAAGACGAGTTCTGCGTTCTCCTATTTCCCTGTTGATAAATTCCTTCTCCTCCGATTCAGTAATTTCTATGAGGCGAAGATAGGTGTGCGAAGGATGGGGCACTCTGCCCTCAAGGAAGTCGTAGAGCGGGCTCGTTGGAAGGTATAATTCTAGAGCTCGCTTCTGCTGGGATCGCGTTCCGTGTCTCTTGGAGAAACCGATAAATTTGTCCACGAGAGATTGGCAGCGATTCTTGTCGTCGCTAAAAGCCACATCAGCTAGTTGACAGCACCAGTGAATGGGAAAACACAGGGCATCTTACGCTTGGGCAAATATCTGACCAAGATTCAACACTGCTTCCCGATAGGCATCCAGCTTGTAGCTTCCTTGCTTCTCGTAAAGGTTGATCAATCCCTGCCATGCTGTCTTGTCATCTTTTTTCACGCGGGTTGCAGCAAGGTAGGCTTTTTCTGCTTCATCGTTCTTGTTGAGTTTATCCAATGCAAGGCCAAGGAAGACATTCCTACCCCGAGATTGAATTAGTTTGCAATTCGGTAGTAATCTTCTACGTAGACTTCGTTACTCACGCATGGTAGTTCTGGGGCTCCTGTTTGACAAGAGCCCGAGCTTTCTCAGCTGCCGACTCAAAATCACCCGAGTCAATGGCTGTCCTGACAGCTTTCAAAACCGCCTTGCTGGACATCCTAGCGTATTCGTAATCGCAGGCAATGGCAATCAATCATTGATTCATTGCCCTCACCAAAATTGCGGAGACGTTGGCAGCTTCGCGGGGGACGCGAGATCTTCGAAGCGAATCGTGTGGTGTGTGGAAACAGGGAAAGCGGGCCGATACGTCAGAGGCCGATCTCGTATCCTCTTATCTCGTATTTCGTATCGCCTATCGTCACCTGCAGCCCGTCACCGTTCCCCAATCACTCATTTAGGTACCCTCGTGTATTCGGCGTAAAAGTACTGCCGTACCTCCTGGGTACCTCTCAGTTAGTACTTGTGGGTGACCATCTTGCTCATTTCTACTGGGTTTTGGCTTCTCTAAAGTGCTCGACAACGCAGATCGTGACATCCACCGAAGCAAGCGCTAAGCAAGGAGCCTCTGGAAGGTCAGTACTACGAATTGGGCTGTGATCTATAATTTGACATCCTCATTCAGTGAACATGCTTTTTGCAGGCCCGGCACTCATTTGCCCTGATCTACAAAAGGAGACCCAACAGACTTGATAAGCAGTCGAGCTGCCTCCCTATTCACACTTATTCTAACTCGAACCGCTTCCTTCTCAATTACGATCCCATATTGTCCTCGTCTTCAGCACCGGTTTCAAGTTCTGGAACACGAACAAACGCTACGATTATAACCTCGAATTACTCTACCACAGCCTTAGTCTACCATGGGTTCTCTGCGTCTTCGCATCGAAGGTCAAACCTTCAGAGACCCCCAGAATCGAGAGATTACTTTACGTGGAATCAACGTCGCTGGAGATGCCAAATACCCCAAGAACCCCGATATTCCATCGCACAATCCCGAAGGCTTCTTTGATGCCGATAATGTTTCCTTCGTCGGTCGACCGTTCCCCTTGGAGGATGCACATAAGCATTTCACAAAGCTGCGGAAATGGGGCTACAATACCATAAGATATGTGTTTACTTGGGAGGCAATTGAACACGCAGGCCCTGGTATATATGATGATGATTGGATCGCATTCACGATAGAGATCCTCCGGGTAGTCAAGCAGTACGGCTTCTATGTCTTCATGGACCCTCATCAGGATGTGGTTAGTTTTTTAGACATCGAGTGCTTTCCCAGTCAACGCGAGTACTAATTGCAACAAGTGGTCGAGGCTGTCCGGAGGATCCGGCGCACCTATGTGGACACTCTACGCAGTGGGCTTCAACCCGCGGGCTTTCAAGAAGACGGAAGCGGCTCTCGTTCACAATGCGTACGACAACCCTGCCGAGTTCCCTAAAATGATATGGAGTACCAACTATACTCGTCTGGTCTGTCAGACAATATTCACCTTGTTCTGGGCGGGACGGGACTTTGCTCCCAAGGCCATCATAGACGGTATGAATATCCAGGACTATCTCCAGCATCATTTTATTGCTGCGATGAAATATTTCGCTCAGAAGATTCATGATGCGGGTGACCTAGAGGATGAGGTGGTCATTGGTTGGGAGAGCATGAACGAGCCACATCGAGGACTCATTGGTGTGCAGGACATATCGGTGATTCCACCAGAGCAGCAGCTTCAACTGGGTACCTCTCCGACAGCTTTCCAGGCCATGTTGACGGGTTCTGGGCGTGCCTGTGAGGAGACAACATGGGCGTTTGGCAGCTTCGGTCCGCATCAGACGGGCAGGGAATTGGTTGATCCGGAGGGAGAGATTGCATGGCTACCTGCTGACTATGACGACAGCAAATATGGCTGGAGAAGAGACCCAGGCTGGAAATTGGGAGAATGTCTGTGGGCCCAGCATGGTGTATGGGATCCTTCCTCAGACCAACTGTTACAGAAGGACTACTTTTCCAAGAAACCCCAGACAGGGGAGAAGCTCGATTACGAGAAGTTCACAAACACCTACTTTTTGGAACATTACAGAGCCTACAAAGATGCGATTAGGAGTGTATGGCCCGGTTCGATTATGCTCTGCCAGCCCCCTGTCATGGAAGTTCCGCCTGATCTGAAGGGGACGGCCGATGATGATCCGAACATGGTCCACGCCGTGCATTTCTACGACGGTCTCACTCTGATTACAAAGCATTGGTTCGTAACTTCTCTCCTAAAGTCCAACGTCTTGCTGACTCTTGTAGGAACCGACTATACAATGTTGACGTCATTGGAGTACTCCGTGGCAAGTATCTCACACCAGCGTTTGCCGTCAAAATCGGAGAGACCGCCATCAGGAACTGCTTGAGGGACCAGCTCAAGTTCCTACGAGATGAGAGCCTGAAATACATGGGAACCCATCCGCTTATTTTCACTGAAATCGGAATTCCCTATGATATGGACGACAAACATGCATACAAAACTGGAGATTATAGTAGTCAAATCAGTGCTATGGATGCTAACCATTTTGCTCTAGAAGGGAGCACTGGCAATGGGTTCACGCTGTGGCTCTACATGACGCAGGTATGTCAATTGATCACATGAAATGATGGATAAAATCGATCGCTGACCCGCCGCCATAGAATGATCATGAATGGGGTGACCAATGGAACGGAGAAGATCTGTCCATCTTTTCTCTCGATGACCCCGAGCTACCCAGCGGCAATCTTGTCTGCTTTGGAACAGAGTCCAGAACACAACTTGACCCTCACTCCCCCGGTTTCTCAGAAAGTCAGAGCAATGTAGGAGCTCAACCTGTCGGGCCTCAAAATCTTAAGCGGGCATTGACTTCGCCTTCCATATCGTCCGTAAACTCTCAGATGTTGGTCCGTAAGGATAACCAAGGGTACCGAGCCGCAGAGGCCTATATCCGTCCTAGCCCAATTATAACAAACGGCAAGATTTCCAACTTTGTCTTCGATCTGCGGAACTGTACGTTCACGATGGCCTTGGTCGCAAAAGCTGCCACTGCGCAGGACGCACCGACGGAGATCTATCTGCCCGAGTTCCACTTTCCGCCGACCAATACCGTGGTCTCCGTCAGTGGTGGGAAATGGAGCATTGACCGAGACATCGTTGACTCGGTTGAACTCCAACGCCTTCGATGGTGGCACGGTGAGGGGGATCAGGACATTAAGATTCAAGGGGTCAAGCGCAAACCAGGGGAGTATACGGAAGGCTCTGGAGAAGATGTGACCTATCTTGAGCAGTGTCAGCGAGGCGCGTGCTCGGTGATGTAGGAAAGTGGATGTAACGCCGATGTGTTCGAGATGCGCTTATTGGTGATCTCAGCATTGGTTTTCCTAGTCTGCTTTTGATAGTTCCGTCCTCGAAGACATGTCATAGTATCATAGTACGAGACCCTGTTTCACTCCTCCAACTTTTAGATGCGGGTACCTAGGTCCGAATGCCATCTTTCAGTAGTACTTTGGGTATGTGAAGAGCCTACCTGATGGGTAGTTCTTGCGTTGTTCCTAGTGCGCAGTAACGAAGGACCATGGGTAAGTCAAAATATATACTCAGCCACAATGAACAAAACGTGTCTTTGATATCAAGGGATAAACAATCAATTGAAAAAAAAAAAAAAAAAAAAAAAAAACTACAAAATAAGCAAAGAAAGCTGGGAGACAATGACTGTGAATAGATAAAACATGAATGACAGAACTGCGGCATCTGAGTCTCAATGGTTGACAGTGTTGCCTGTACGGACAATATCAGTTCTTATTATGGGATAAAGCTGTAAGGTAGCTGCAGCCCAACGTATTGAGTTAAGGATAATAAATAATAGTCTACCGCAACTAAGAAACCTGCTGGGATTGAAGATCGATCAAGAATGATGGATCATGGGAAGTATCCAACCAGGTGGCCCTTTCCGAAAAGGGAAACCAGTAAGGATGGGCTTCACTGACTGTTATGAAAGCTGTAGTCTAGTTCAACAGTGGAAGCTATCCTTTAAACTTCTTTCTGGGCTTCAAAGTACTCTCTCGTACATGACCCTAATGCAGTGACCCAGTGAATCGTTCAGCGCCACAACTCCACCGAGAAAATCGAAGACCCGGTGGGGACGTTCAATGTTCAGTGTTCTCCATGAATCTCGAGGAGCGGTGTGCCTGGGGGATCTGCCTTGACCCTCTCGTGGTGATTGGAGCGGGAGCGCGTGGAAAATTCCTCTGGACTCGACCACAGAATCGAAATCAACGGATCAACACATTCCCGTGACCTCGAATCGCCGCCCTCACTAAATCCCGATCGTCAGATTACTCGAAAAGACAAAGAACAAAAATAAAGAGAGCCCTACAGCTCCGCTGCAAGCACAAGGATAAGGCAGTTCTAGGGGAAAATAAGAAAGGCTCATCCAGACGGGGCTTTGGGGGAGATTTGAGTCGTGCTGCCTGATGGCTGTTGCCATTTTGCCCGCCCGCTGAAGCTGACATTTGCCCAACGCCTGTTTCAGCTGCAACAAGAGAAGGCTCAGACCATGAGGCTGTCTGTGCTTTAAACCGAAAAAGGAACAAAAAAATCGGTACTACATATACATGCCCATAGGCACCCCGGTCGCATAATTATTGGCACTGGACTGGTCATAATCAAAAATGGCCGCTGAAGAGCTGTCGGAGAGCGGGATGGCGGACCTCGTTCGCGCCCTGGAGCTCATCCACAGCCCATCGTCAACAAATGAGGTCCGCAGGGAAGCTTTGACTTTTGTGGAAAATCAGAAGGAAAGCAAGTCGGCCGCTCGTAATGGGCTTATTCTGGTGTCGCGAAAAGATAACGCTCCCTTGGTCCGTTACTTCGGCCTGACTCTTTTGGACCATGTCTTGCGTCACACCTCCTTCACCTCCACGGAACAGCTGGCGAACCTCAAAGGTATGGTCCTGGAGCTTGCAGAGTCTATTCGACCTGAAGATCCTTCTTTTATCCGCAACAAAATTCCTCAACTCTGGGCAGAGGTCGCGAAAAGAACATGGGGTCTAGACTGGATCGACATGGACGAATCTCTCGTCAAGCTGTGGGCCGCCAGTCTCGTACACAAGGAGTTTGTTCTGTCCGTTTTGGAGACCTTGTCAGAAGATATCTTCTATCGGGAGGATACGGTTTCGTCGCTGCGAGGCACAGAGTTAAACAGGGCACTCGTCGAGATTATCACGCCACTGTCGGTCTTCGAAGAGATCTATCCGGACAGAGAACATCATGTCGAGCTCCGCTATGGGTCTGAAGGATGGCTGTCCAGGATATGTGAGTTCCTACGCAGCTGCATCCAGAATCTGCCAACCTCGGAGGCAAAGGAGGCCGCACTGAAGGCCCTGGCAACCCTCAAGTCGGTTTTGGTCTGGTCAATTCCCAAGGCCATCATTTCGTCGCAGTGCGTCCCTAGCATTTTCACGGCATTGACATGCAGCGATGAACAGGTTCTACTGGTAAGTGCATGGAAGTCTCTGTTGATTCTATCCATACTGAAGTGTTTACCTAGGCCGCCGTTGAAGCCCTGCACGGCTTATACAGCAGGTCCAACTTTGACATCGAGGAGTTTCAACCTCTCGTTCACTTGATGTATGAGACAGACTATCTGAATGTGTTGCAAAAACTTTACGAGTGGTCTATCGTCGGGCCGAACGATGTTGACGATACACGATACACAATATCGAAGAAGCTGTCAGAGGTAGGGCGCCCCATGAGATCTTAGCACCTTCCTGTGCTCATATCTGTTCCCAGGTCATGTCATACATTGCTGGATTCCTCGAGGAAAAGGGGTTCGCCTTCGAAAGCGCTCACGGCATCAATCTTCCCTTCTTTTTCCATCTTTTGATCCGCATTATACAGCATCAAAGCCTGTCTGTCTCGATACCTGTGCTTCATGTTTGGACGAAGTTGCTAGCATCAGAAAGGATTGGCAATACGGAGTTGGTCACCAGCTTGGTTCCTCCGCTACTTGGCATATGCACTCAACGGCTGATTCGCTGGGAGTCTCTGCCGGAGGATTCCCAAAATTCCACTGTATTGTTTCTCAACGAAGATATCGATACCATTCCTGAGCGACATGCATTTGTTGGGAACTACAGGAGATATTGCTCTTCGATAATTGAGGCTATTGTTCAGAAGCGGCCGCAGGAAGCCATTCCACATATTCTTTCCGGGGTTGACGCCAATCTAAATAACCTCTACGATGGAGTTGAACCATTCAATGGTGAGTCCGGCTTTACGATCTATATGAACAAGTGTTAACGGATTTGGCCAGCTGAAAATTTCTCCAAGACATCGATCCCATTGATGCGTGCTGATACCCAGTTTACTGTTGTGGAGGCAACCCTGAAGGGTTATACCAAATGGGTGTCTGTCCACGGTAAAATGCCTCAGCAGGATGTATGTCTGTTCCTTCACCGAGTTACAAACTGCTAAGACTTGCTAATTGAATACACAGGAACAAAAGCGGAGAGAATTGGAGAACGCGCTCGAGACATGGGCCTTTAGCTTAATGCAAAGAAATTTCGAGGTTCGCAAGCACCCTCGCATCTAGAACAATACGGAGGTCATTCATATTCACACTCCATACAGGACCCGGTCATGAAACAGCGAGTCGTCAAACTTGTTGTTGACGTATCATCAAAAGCCCTCGACAAGACGCCCAGTTTCGCACTGAAAGTCTTGGAGCACATTTTGATGACACGACTGCCTGATCAGCCCCAGTATCCGCTATACTCCGAGGCTGTCAAGGAATTGCATAGCTTAGCAAGCCACGAACTGCGTCGCCTTGCAATGCGTTACGCAGACTATTTCTCCGTAAGTCTGTTCAAAGACCGCCAGGTAGAGCATGGGCTGATTCAATCTACCAGACATTCTACGATTTGTTGGAACCAAAAATCAAGGAGATTACCATGGCTAATCGCGTGGACGATAAATTGCAAATGGAACTCTCCTCGATTCTACTAATTATAATGTACTTTCTGTTTCCCTTCCAATCGTGACATTTCGCTGACTGACAAATTCAGGCAACGAGCTAGCAATGTAGACCCATACGTGCGACAGTCTCGACTCGCAGGTTTTATCGAGCCGATCAGACAGGCTTGGCAAGATGAGGAGTTCAGACGCATGAGCTCGACTTTTGAGGGATTCTGTACCCTGCTTGGATTAGAAGGTGTTGGTTCTTACATGCGAGCCAAGCAAGCGCAGAAGTTGGAGGATTGGGCGTCGGTTCCTCTGGACAATGAAGGCAAAAAGATCCAGGAGGATATGACGAGAAAATTCCAGGTATGTGATAGAAGAATTCCAACAGTCGTGATTGAAGCTCTAAACTGGTTATCAGCTTCTACCTCTCCGAGGTACCAAGACGATGTTGGCAGTCTCCACGGAGAAGCTAAAGAGAACAGATACGGCGTATGAGCTGGCATGTAGTTTGTGGCATGATACTATTCCAATCATTCTATCGACATTATTGCAGCTCGTCAGGTATGAGGTTTTTCCCTACCTAAACAGGGAGCTTCAGGCTAATCGGAACTGCAGCCATGCACATGCTTTCCACAACCCTGCGAACTGGAGTAGTCTGACCGAAGAAATGCAAGCAGTTGTGGAGCGGATTTTGACCGATAGATTCTGGCAAGCCGGTATTTCAACAGGAAGTCGCGACGAGTTCTACGCCAAGATTACGATGTCCCGATCGACACTTGAGGGATTTGCATCCTCCGTTCGAGGCAAAATTAGAGCAGTTCGGGAATCGTGCTACTCGATGCTGTTCAGCATGAGCCGGCTACGCGAGCATTTCTATGGATTTGCAGAACTTCCCGGGCCGTTGTCTGAGGCTTTGTTTAAAGACTCGACGCATCTTTCATCACATCAATTTTCCGTCCTTCTCAATATCTCTCGTTGCCTGATTGATGACTGCCCCGTTCGCTTCCGGGGCCAATTCTTACCACCGATGCTGTCAAGCCTGTTCACTAACATTGACAGGAAAGTGACTTCGGAGTGGGACATAATCGAACAGCGGAGAGCGGGTCTTGCTGATGGTGATCTAACTGACGAAATGAAATCGGAAAGTATCCTTCGGCAATTGACATATTCAGCGGTCATCATGGTAGCCAGTCTTCTAGATCCACAGAGAGGTGGTGAGTATAATCGGATAGATGGCTTTTTTTTATATTTCCCACTAATGCTGTTCAAATAGGCCCAGATGAAATTGAGCCAACCGATCCTACCGCTCCACATGCACAGCCAGCGCTTTCCGACTCCATCCGTCATTTC
The DNA here is from genome assembly GCA_027569715.1 of Hamigera avellanea. NCBI lineage: Eukaryota > Fungi > Ascomycota > Eurotiomycetes > Eurotiales > Aspergillaceae > Hamigera > Hamigera avellanea. The sequence continues at coordinate 179,263 of JAPDKU010000053.1, read as the reverse complement.
GTTTTGTCTTCGCCTGATATCTTTGAGCCGGTGATGCTCTTTTGCACACACGCTTTGCGCATGCGTGACACTCGTTGCTGCAGCATCATCACTCGTGTTATCCGATCTATTTTGCAGGACTTTGCGCCTCCGCACAACAACCCTACCATATCAACGATTCGGGAGTTTATCTGCTCTGAAGTGCTCAAGGCGTGCATCACCTCCGTGCATGAACCTTACTTCGTCGATATGCAGAAGGACCTTGCTCAATTGATTGCTTCCATCTGGATTCTTTACGGTTCGAGCAGCCCTACTCCACGTGCCGTCATTCTCAGCCTTCCTGGAATGACCGAACAGCGCGTGGCGAGCACGGAGATGGCTCTCATGCGAACCACGTCTACACGGCAACAACGGGCACTTGTTTTGGATCTGTTGGAAGGCCTCAGGGGTGTGAGTATCTCTGAACAAGGCAAGATCTTCAACGCCAGGGAAGAACGTCGCAAGGCACGAAGTGTACTTCAAGAGAGATACATGACTACTGACATGGAGGGTCAGCAACAGAGCAAGGTTAATATCAACGATGGGCCTGATTTGGGGGGTGTTGCAGACTTGTTTGGTTGAGGTGGATTCGGCGAAGTTGGGGAAGATCTAATACAGTTACGCCTTGACGGTTGTGACATTGTACAGTACCCTATGGCAACTATCTTCAGAGTTGCCGCGCTTTCATTAGCTATACCTCCAATGGTTGGCATTTCTAGCCGTCGAAAAACAAGATTCAGATAGAGATGAGGCACGAAGCTGTGGATATTGATATGAAAATATATTTTTATGGTTCATAGATGGACATACCTCTCAAAACTTTTTACCGTTACGTTCCAGCTTCATGCTTTGTATTGCGTCCGAATCGCGGATACATAAATGCAGCCTGGGACTGCATTCTGTTGTAAACAGAAACAAGGAAATGGCACATTGCAAAGCTAATCAATCCCTTCTCAGGCGGTATATCTACAGAGTTTTCCTCGATCACTCCCCACTTGGTCTTCTTCCTCTCCGACGCCAATTGAGTTCTCTTTCCCGCTTCCATGTTTCGTGTTGTCCCCGGGAAAGTCCAATCTAAACATTCGCTAGGCATTTGCTTCTCAAGCATTTATTGGGTAACGTTGGAAGGGGTATAGGTGAATGTGGGACGGACGAATCTAGTTGCATTATATCAGTACAGTCATTGATGAAGAGATAACGAGTCGAATAGGTAGAGCGTACCGGTCAGAGTTGTAGACCTTGCTCTCGGTTCCGAGAAGCTCCTTCTCACGAGCCTTGTCGGCGAAGTGTCTGCGGACCTGGTCGCGGTCCTCCTCGGCCTGGAGGAGAGGCATCAGGTGAATACGGGACCACATCTTCTCACGAGCGAGTTCGCTATCAATCACAACCGCGTTAGTCAATTCCCAGTCGACGTATGCTAGTGCCATGTCATTGTGAATAGCAAGCGCTCCTAATCCAATCACATCCGGTCTTCCTTGCCCTTTCAAAATGCGTATCTGGGAGACGATAATCCGACAGCGACAAGGAATCGAAGACATACTGTTGTTCGCGGAGTCCGTAGAAGAGCTTGTACCATCCATAGGCCATGACCATGTGCACGCCGATGATGTAGTACATGGGGCGGAAGCCGCGGGCAGGGAGGTTACGCTTTGAGGACGAAACGATTAGCCTTGTCGAAGCGGAGGTCACGGCGAGAATTCGGCAGCAGGATTTGGCCGTTTCGAGCATACCTTGTACTGAACAGGCGCATAGCCCCCCGATGGGGGCATATCCTGAGGCATTGTGACGGTTGGGGGCGGTGAATTGCGGAGGGGAAGGTAGAACCTAGGGTCATGGATCTGGAGATGCAGGTGAAGTTCCGATGGACGATACAAATCACGTGACGGTGATGCGGTTTGTAATGTGGGCTGCGGGTCACGTCATTGGTTGGTCTTTCATTTCTACTTTAGTTTTCATACTCGAGGCAAGCCGTTTTTTAATCTATATCTCTCTCTCTCTCTTCGCTATTGTCCCAAACAAACATTTCCTCGTACTGCACACAAATATGGAAGAGGAGGAAAGGCCCCGCAAATTGGCCAAGCTGGGTCACAGCGACTCGCAGGCTCTCGAATCTCAGGAACCCGTCATGTCCGGAGCTTTGGGCGTGACAAGCGACAATGCGGATGGTGATGGTGACAAGAAACAGACTTCCAATGAAGCGGTCTCAGAAGTCAATGGCAGCGAAGATAGTACCCCAGCTGCCGAAAAAGCAGCTGAAACAGTCAGAGAAGAAGGCAAAGAAGCCGCACCGGCACTCTCCAAGAACCAATTGAAGAAGCTCCGTCGCAGAGAAAACTGGGAAGCCGGTCGCGAATGGCGCAGAGCCAAACGGAGAGAAAAGCTCCTCGAAAAACGCGAACGCAAGCGCGCTGAGAAGGAGGAAGCAAAGACGAATCCCGAAAAAGCCGCGGAGCTCCGGGAAAAACGGGCAGCTCGTCAGCGCCGGTCGGATCTGCTCCCGGTTACATTCGTGCTTGATTGTGGATTCGATGAGCTCATGCTCGACAAGGAGCGGATATCTCTGAGCCAGCAATTGACGCGCTCATATTCGGATAACAGCCACGCGCCTTTCCGTGCCCACCTCGCGATTTCGTCGTTTGATAAATTGCTCAAGGAGCGGTTTGATACCGTGCTCGGCAAGACTCATGAGCACTGGAAAGGAATCAGGTTTTTGCAAGAGGATTTTGTTCAGACCGCGGAGATGGCGAAGGAGTGGATGACGGCGCCTCAGGGGGGCAAGATGGTTGGTGTGTTTACGGACAAGACGGATGCGAAACCCGAAGATGGGGAGATTGTGTATCTCAGCAGCGACAGCCCGCATACCTTGACGGAACTGAAGCCCTACAGTACCTACATTATTGGTGGATTGGTGGATAAGAACCGACACAAAGGAATTTGCTACAAGCGTGCACAAGAAAAGGGGATCAAAACTGCCAAGCTTCCCATTGGGGAGTATATCCAGATGGCTGCTCGGCAGGTCCTGGCGACGAATCATGTGGTGGAGATCATGCTACGTTGGTTGGAATTGGGAGATTGGGGAGAGGCCTTTATGCAGGTGATACCTAGGAGAAAGGGTGGTGTTCTTAAAGGTCAAGAGGGCGATATGAAGGACCAAGAGCAGGAGGAACTGGATGAGCAAGAACAAGAAGAAGAGCAAGAGAAGCAACAAGATGATGTTGCTGTCGATGGTGATGAGGTTGGTAAGGATGTCAATGAAGCTCAAAAAGACACCTGAGGCTTCAGCGAGCGTTTGTATAAGTTATTTTCTACAAATATCCCCCTGCTGTAGCCAACAAAAGAAAAAGTTATCCTTTATCTCTTTCCGTGCACGTTCTTGCGACGGCATGTTCCCATCAAATCATCTGCTCTCTATATAATAAGATCGTCCGCCTGATAGTAATGGATCGTCTACGAATGACATCAACAACATTAACTTGCTCGAATAAACTTCTTCTGTTACCACTGGATTAAGGAATCGATAGATATTATAGCCAGTAATAAGCATATCTAACGCTCTTGAGGATGATCTGCTCCATAAGGGTCCATGGATACTCACCTGACACGCGACACAGCAGTAAGAGGCTGTCATTGGTGGAGAGTTTCCCTCTGTGCACAGCCACAATCTGATATCGCCACACCCAGTTTGTCAGTTTGTCTAGGCCGCAATCAATGACGGAAGGCAGCCGTTGCTAGGAGGAAGCCGCCTTTATTTTTCTCAAAGGGAACAGACAAATAAAAATTCCAAATTCTCTACATTTTTCGCAGGAGCAACGTGTTGCCTTCTCTTTGATCATAACGGCCATGCTTCTTTCCCTCTGATTTATTTTGAACAAGCCGTCTTTCATTCCTTCTTATTATCTTTCAATCACCCGTCAGCTGTTGCTTAGTATCCCAGGGGAATTCGCAGCCATGTTTATGCTCCGCAACGGTAACGTTTATCCCATCCCCAAACCCCGCCATTGACCCCTCCAGACGATTAGTCCACGCAACCTCGCATCTAATTATTCTTTGTGAGAACATCCTGCTAACGTCTTTTTAAATCTTCGTATCTACAGTGAGCAAATTCCTCTTCGGAGATACCTCTAAAGAGTCGATCATTGAAATACCTCAAGGGCAGCTGTATCTGGTCCGCCCGCTTTCTCCTAAGGGTTATTCAGAACTCATCTTCAAGGACGCAGCAGCCACAATCAGAAGGACAGGCCAAGATTTCCAGTATCAACTTGTCATCCAGAGAGCTTACGAGGAAGGTGAAGAGGAGCTTGCCGACGAGGAGGGTGAAGAAGGTGTCAACGACGGACCGGGCGATAAAGACGAGAAGGTCTTCTTACTTGATCAGGCCCTGCACTTCCGCTCTGAGGTCAGAGACAACGGTGCGAAGGTTCTAGCCTGGAGTGATTTGAGTGGTGATTTAGGTGATCTTTTCGAGTTCGTTTGCGACCCGTCGGTGCCATCTGACAAAGTCGCCACCTTCGAACTCGCAGCTCTCCAGTGTCAGTACGAGCGCAAGTACAGGAGGAGCGCACAGAAGGCTACGGAGAAGGAGCTGCAAGAGTTCTCGTTTGAGGAGGAGAACCCCATCCCCACTGCAAGCCCTCTCTCTTCACCCGTCACAAAGTCGCGCGCACACTCCCCGACCTCCGCAGAATCAGCGACTGCCATGGCGAGAGACGTCGAATACGCGCGGTCCAAGGGACAGATCAAACCCGCTGCTTTGACCGAAGAGCCGACAGCCGCTCCACCTCCTGCTCCCCAGCCAGAGGCAAAGGAGATTCTGGCGAAGGAAAAAGCGGAGTTGCATATGTTCGACTTCCCGACTGGAACCTTTGTCCTGCAGGATCCAGATGTGATCGCGACCGTTTCTGAAATTGGCAGTTGGCAATACTGGCTTCAAATTAGTGGCGAGGAGAAGGAATGGCTAGGACAGGCCGTTCTCGCCGACATCAATCCGGTGTTCAACTTCGAATATCTATCCTTCATCTTCAATCATTACACTGAAGATGGGTCAGCATACTCTTGGCTTTTGCGGTTTAAAGACCAGGCAACTGTGGAAAGATTCCAGGAAGGTCTGATGCAGGCCCTTTGGGAGCAATTGAACGAGATGAAGTGGGCCAAAGTTAAAGACAATGACAGAGATTATGTTTTGGATGCCTTCCAGGATCTCACTATGGAAGACGCCGAAGCCGAGGAGCAGGCCGAAGAAGAAGAGGACGAAGAGGAAGAGGAAGAGGTTGAAGACGACGGTCAGCGCAGCGAGCATTACGACACAGATGAAGAAGAGGATGACGTTGTCACCCGTGATGAGGATGGCAACGTCAACTCTCAGCTGGCTGTTGGCTACAAGCATGACAGATCGTTTGTCGTGCGTGGATCCAAGATCGGCGTCTTCAGACATACTCCCAATAATAATCTTGAATTCTCGACCAACATCTCCAAGGTCGAGACTCCCAAGGGCAAGCTCTTCAGCCCCAAGAAGGTCATGCTGCATGCCGAAGACTCCAACATGATTCTCCAGAATTCTGACGAGCCTAACTCCCTGTACCGCATGGATTTGGAGTATGGCAAGATTGTCGACGAGTGGAAAGTTCACGATGATATTCCTGTGACCACATTTGCACCTGAGAACGTAAGTGGCTACTTTTACGTTGATCTCATGTTTTCCGACGACTAACGTTCTTTTCTAGAAATTCTCGCAAATGACTGCTGCGCAGCCATTCGTTGGTATTTCTCAGAATGCGCTCTACCGCATTGATCCCCGTCTTGCGGGCAACAAACTGGTGGACGCCGATCTGAAGCAGTACGCCAGCAAGAACGACTTCTCTGCCGTGGCTACAACCGAGAAAGGATATCTCGCCGTCGCTTCCAACAAGGGTGATATCCGTATGTTCGACCGCTTGGGTATCAACGCCAAGACGCACATTCCGGCTTTGGGCGAACCCATCATTGGTCTAGATGTCTCTGCCGATGGCCGCTGGGTTCTGGCGACTTGCCGAACCTATCTCCTCCTTATTGATTCGCTGCAGAAAGATGGCAAGAATGAAGGCAAGCTCGGATTCGAAAAGTCGTTCGCTAAGGACTCGAAGCCACAGCCTCGCCGTTTGGGTCTCACGCCCGCGCATGTAGCCCAGTTCCAGCACGAAACCAAGCAGCCTCTGGCGTTTACCCCAGCTCGTTTCAACACTGGTCTTGACTCGGAGGAAACCTCGATCGTTACAGCTACCGGTCCTTTCATTGTGACCTGGAGTCTGAAGAAGGTCCTGGCCGGTCGCAAGGATCCTTATACCATCAAGCGCTATGCCGAGAAGGTCATGGCTGATAACTTCAGATTCGGGTCGGATAAGAACGTCATCGTGGCACTGCCAAACGAGGTCAACATGGTTGCCAAGAAGAGCTTCCTGAAGCCTACTCGCGAAAGTATCGCTGGCCCAGTGACACCCAGCCGCAAACGATGGAGCAATCGGTTGAGCAGAAATGACATTGTCAACTCCCCTTACTGATGTTTCCGCCGTTGCTCGTATTCAGTTGAAATCACTCACTCTTCGGTTTCTGACGGCTTTTATGATTTAATGTTTTTTCTTTTGTCCTTTTTGTCGTTGTACAAATAACCCATACCCCCCAGCTGTTAGTATTTTTCCAATGTTTACTGCTTTCGCAGGCTATCTTTGGGTCCGTTGAATTTGATGAATATGATGTTTTCCGCTGTTACTCGGTTTCAGAGTCTACAACCCCTGATAATCCTCGCGCAATAATGGCTTCAGTTCACACCAAAAAAGAAAAACAGATGTTCTGAGATACAGGGATGGAGAGAAGGGGCCAATTTTCCCATGCTGATGTGTCCCCTAATTAGATAGTGCACCAAATAGGCAGTAGACAGATAATAGGTGAATGCTGGAATTCCAAGTATCATCTAGCGCGTCAACGGTACAGATATGTAGACTACAGCTTTAGTTATCCATGCGAACAGAAAAATTCCAAGTCATAAAGGAATCATACATTTGCGATGACGAAACATAGTTGGGTATTTAATGGTACATACATACAAAAGAAAAAAAAAAAAAAAAAGGGCTGACAGTATAGCAGAGAGGCAGAACTAAGATTGAATCAGCCCCCGGTATGCAGAACATTATGAAATAGATGTAGATGTCATTAGATTGTTGCTTTTTTTAGGGTGTCCTTTTTTCCGCGTGCATCAGACGCAATTATGTCCGACGACTGATTACATCCCACAGGGGTGCACGTTTTAGGTAGCCATCATGTGTTATTTTCGGCGCCTTGGTTTATCTTCCCAAGACAACCTGTTATGCACCTACATACCACACCTCCACGCCGAGGACATCGAACTTCGTGCCCTCGTCGGAGAGAGGCTCGTTGCCGAACGTGAGCGACGAGGCGCTGACGCCTTTTTCGAGACTGGAGTCCAGCCAGAGACCGAAATGGCCATCCCTTTGTTTTACACGTGTCAGTCGACTTGTTGACTCGGCGTTATTGCAGTAGAAGTCCTGCCGCGCAGTCTTGTACTCACCCGCCACCTAGACTCAAAAAGCCCGTTTCACAAAACATCATATAATCATTCACTCCACTGTACGGGAACGCCTTGAATCGAATGCGCTCCGGGGTGCTCGTGCCACTGGTTCGCGCGGAACCATTGATCTGCGTTGCCGTGGTCGGAGGCGCGAGCAGATCGTCCCCTTCGTTGTGATGGTTGGTCTTCTCCGTCCTCCCTTTCTCCATGCGCAAGGTCGTCGACCTCCCCGCGTGCGTTGTATCCGCCGAAGGCGGAGGCGGCAACCCAGCCCGCTCGAGCATCTCCTCCGTCTGAGGACCCTCGGCCAACCCCAAGCAGCTGGGCGGAGGCAGGACGCTGGCGCGCCACAGGAAACATTCGCCCGTTCCGTAGTAATGCGACGCCGGGTGCGGCGGGTCCGTCATGTAGGCGCCGAATACCGCGGCGGAGGAAGCCGCGTCGCGCACGACCAGCACGTAGCCCGCCCGCGGGCTGCGGTGGGAGAACTCCCTGCAGTTGTCGTAGAGGGTCGTCAGCGACGCGCCGTCGCGGTCGAGACTGTAGGCCAGCTGCCAGGTGTCGGCGAGTTGGAGACGGGCCGGAACCAGCAGCCGGATCTCCTCTGCCAGCGCGCGCGTGAGCAGTTGCTGCTGGAGGGGTTCTTGTCCCGTAGTGCGTGTGACGAGGGTGAGCGGGGTGAGCGGAGGAGGTTGGAAGGGGGAGGCGGTGCGGTGGGGAGTGTAGACTCTGCCTGATGACGAGAGGGAGGTCATGGAGGAAGCGCTGGTGGTGGTGTTGTTGCTGCGGGAGGATGATTGTGATCGCTTGGATATGTTGGGGTCTGTTAGGCGGCGATAGAGGCCGGAGACGACGTGGCTGACGGGGTAGGAGAAGTAGGAAGCGGCGGATTGGGGGTAGGAGGAATTGTTGGCGTGGGGGGTGTGAGATCCTGATTTCAAGCTGGTGGAGGAGGACGAGGAGGACGAGGTGCTGGCGGAAGCTCCCTGCGACGTTGACGACATACGGACGGCAGTAGCGCTATTGTCCTTGATAAATTAGGATCAATGGTATGATTAAAATGTGACGAGGCAAATCAGCTGCCACCAGGTCTAGTCGAGACATTCAATGATCGATGGAGACAGGAACGAACGTGGGGTGTTGTTTATATCAATGGGGAGGGTGAAGAGGGAAACAGCAAGCGGTGTCTGTCTTTTCTCAAACGTCAGTTGTTTCTTATCGCCCACTTATCGCTCTCCCACTTGTCCTCTTCTGGACGCGTCAGACAACCCCGCTTAAGGCAATTGCGGAAATAGGTCATGATGGATCTTCTTATCAAATACTTTGTTACTAGGACTAATATAACGGGAAGAAGTTTGTGCTTAAAGGATTTCCATGATCCTGATTGGCTAGACTACATTTATATAGATGCAGAACAAAATCGTCACACGACAAGATAGAAAACCTCCTCCTCTGGCAGAAGTCACTCGCGGCCTTGAGAGATTACGCTAGATATCTTCTTGGTGTACTGTTTTACCAACTCGGTGTCCTCCATATGTTTATGAACCCATTGTGGAAGGCCCAGGTGGCCAGGGGCCTCCTTCCTGATAAGTCTCAGTCACCAACCTTGCCCGTTGGAACATACCTAGTTAGGCAACTGCATCTCTCCTCCAATTGCACTGTGAGTCGCTTGAACCGCATTCGTCGATTCATCATTCATCCCTCCATAGGAGGAGGCTACCGCGTGGCTGAGTCTACCAGCATCCAGACGCTTCCATGATTGTCACTCTTGAGGCAATTCTTCATTTGTTTTTTTTTCTTCTCCCTGATTCTGGAGTCTTGGTGATCCCCAGTTTCTTATACCGAAGAGCCATGGCTCCACAAATAAACAGTGAAAGGTACTCTCCTTCGTGATGGGTCCCAAACGGAAGGATCCTCCGTTTCGCCATCGCAGGAGTACGCAATCATGACAAGGTGCAGAGCCACAACTGGTATAAATCAATGTTTCTCGAGTAACCAACTTGGTCTGAAATGATATGAAAGCATCTTTCTATCACTTGTCTCCGATTTGATCATTCACATAGCCTTAGCCCATACTGATAGTATATCCACACGACCGCAACCATGAGTTCAGACTCCTCCAGCGCCAATCCAGGCAACTTCGCCAACAGACCTCGCGACGAGGTTTCGGAAATCGGTCGCAAGGGTGGTTATAACAGCCACCGAAACGACGTTAAGAATGTGGACGCAGCTACTCTTGTACGAGGAAGCCCCGACGTAAAATTGTTTGTGAACTGCGTGCTGATACTTTGATGCGACTTCCAGAGACGAATGGCGGACATGCGAACCACCCAGACCACGAACTCGACCAATGGCAGGAGTGGTCGAGGGCGTCGGTCTCCTACTCCCAGCCGAAACGCAGGCCGCAGCTCCGGATCTGGTGCACAGCGTCGGTCCCGCTCCAGAGCTCGCTCTCGGTCTCGTGGTGGTCCAGCGGAGTAGGTCCAGGGTTCAAGCACGTCAATAGACCAAAGAGGGAGTTTCCCTTAGACGCGAGTATATAGGATCGTGCGTGTCGGGCGTTTCATTGTAAATGTTCATGGAGAGTTTTGTCTCTAGCATATGTTTTGTGTGCAATGTGACTTATCTCAGATTTAAGGAATCATTCAAGGGGATTGTAGTTTCATCTTCTGAATTCGGGGTTCGTTCATTCATTGATTCATCTCAACGTGCTTCTATACCGATCATGTAAACAAGATAATCGGGTCCGGTGAGACACGCCATTCGTGCCGCAAATGCTCCGTCCATGTGAGATTCTTTATTGATATTGGAGCAAGCCATATAATGGGAGAATCTGAAATGTGAAGCTGCTCGCAACGCCACTTGTGGCGCAAAGCGTCTGGGGAACTGCGTGGACAACTTCGTAAACTGTACGAAGCGATACCGAATAATGCTATTCAGAACAGCCCGTCCACCCAAGACTTAACACTGGTCAGTAACACTCAATGCTGCAGTTCTGACCGCTTTTTTGGACTGATTAGATGCGGGCCATCCCTAATGTGGCTATGCCATAGCCCTTCCTAGTTACACAGGCCTGGCAAAGGTTTCTCTCCAGATAACAGCAGGGGTGGTCATTCAGTTCGAAGAACCGCCAGGCCGTAAGTCAACTGCCTCGAACTCGAGTCCCTTAGCTTCAAAAACGTGGCCCGGCCTAAGCGCATCCGTGTAGATATTCGTTTCAGGGTGGGGATGGAACAGGCCGGTTTGAGTGCAATTCAATACAGTCTTCAGACCCGGAGGATCTGTGAGCCGGAAAATGCCCCAGTCAGGTGTCTTACTCGGGGCGCACACAATAGCGATGCTTTCCGGCAGCATCACCTGGTACCCGCAGTGAGTATGTAAATCCCTCGAGCTCATAAAGCAAGTCTGCGTTGGATGTGTATGAATCCAGCCGAGCACCATCAGATCTTCAGAGTCGCAATAATCAAAAATTGCGGATTCGTTCACAGTTTCACAAGTATCAGACGTCGAGGTTTGTTCCGGAATGAGAAGTTTTGAGATGAAAAGTGCGTTGGAAATCAAGGTACCGCAAAGGATTCCACAGGTCTCCAGGTTGCGACGCGTATTTGGTGCGGCCAGCTCCAGGAATCGGTTTCGTAGATTAGGAGGTAAGAAGACTGTGCGGAGAGGGGTCCCGTTCTCGAGATACGCAGACGGTTTGAACGTGTAACTGGACGGGTCAAGTTCAGATGGTGAGATAGGTGCTCCGCTAACAGGCCGTACCTTCTCAGGGGGAACTGGTGCTGGAGACACTTTGCTTGGCCGCGGCGGTAACCCATCCAAATCGAATGGCTTGCGAGCCACCAGCTGGTCTTTTGGAGGAAGACTTGGGGCATCTTCACGGCGTATTGTCTCATCGGGCAGATCTATGCTTGAAGGAGGAGGGCTGATGTCTGACGACTTTTGTCGCGGGACAGTCGGATACTTGTACGCTGAGACAGAAGGAGTGGTCGGCGATTGTCGCACTGCAGACCTTTTGGATTGTTGCTGGACGGCCTCCCCGGCTCGCGCGTGGTCGATGTTGAGGCGCACTTCCTGAATTCGTCTGCTGAGATCATTGTCCGCTGCTTCGCTGTCCTTGTGCAAGGCATTCTCCCAGTCGCCCCAGACCCCAGCCGTTCGTCGCGTGCGCTCCTCGTCTTCCGATATACCGGCTTTCCGTACGGCCTTGCGAGTAGTAGCCCGTCGAATGATCTCGGTTTGAGCCAGCCGCACCGCCAGGTCTCTGTTTGCTCCAGCTTCCAGGGGTTCGGCAACACTCGCCAACGCAGGATCAGCGGGCGCTTGTACTTGGGGTGACAGGCCAGTTTTCATTCCATGATTCGGTTTGCGGGATTGACGCTCGCGCATGAGTTGGGTATAGCGCTCATAGCGCTTGTTGATGCGGGGTTTCAGTGCTTCCAACTTCTTGAAACTTCTCTTGACTTCTGCTTCTGCCTCCACCAAAGCCCTGCGGTTTTTCTCGTCTTTCGCGTCGGGGTGCTGTGCAAGGTTGACCAGGACAAGCTGAGCATGTCTAAACAGAAGTAGATATGCCTGTTCTTCGTTCCCCTCTTGTTCGTAGATGCTAGCCTACCGCTACAATGAGTCAGTTGTCGAGATTGTGCGGACTAGTTAGAAGACGGACCTCCTTGATCAATGTCACTGCAGACCTAAGCCAATATCGAAGTGGAATGTGCGGATTGAACTCATAGTCCTGAGCTTTTCGCGTAATCATTTCAACGCTCTGTGGTGGTGACGCCCCTATGGGTGAGGCAGCAGGCAGGTGTGAAGCCATAATAGCGGGGGTGGGCAGTGGGCACTCGCAAGACCCTGCAGACCACCGGTGGGCAGTGCGGTCAGTATCAATTCGGAGAGCTCCCTGATGAGCGAAAAGGAAGACCAGTGGTTTTGATCGCTGCGGTGAGTTGAGAACGAGCCTAACTACAGGCCTGAATAAATATCGTTGACCGAAACGAGCCGCATCAAGGCGGCCGAGTTTCAATGAAGTCCTCCGAAGGGGATGGGATCCAGGAACCCCTGGACGCTAGATCGCGGAGTCACGTAGCCCAGTATCACGAGGAGGATGGATATCCGACAGGAGCATAGCATGGTTTTTTTTTCTTTTTCTTTTTCTTTTTCGACGATGACGGGTGCTCAAACAGTAGTTAGTTAAGAAGTGGAAAGAACTCGGGGCGGTGCTAAAGTTGTCCCGCAGCGACAGATTGCGGAGAACCAAAGAAAAAAGAGAACAAACAGCAGCTCAATCCATCCTCCTTCTCCTTCCCTCTTTTTCGTCATCTCCCCCCCCCCACACAAAGCACGCTGCTATGGACCGCTTCGAGCCCCAATCCTTGACAACATGATGCGCCATGTCTCCTGCAGGTCATACAATAAGTCCATCCGCCCTGCAATAACCGGTTGGTCCTCGTGTCGCCCTCGTTTGTGGCGCGAGTATTCCAAGGACGTCCACAAGAAAACCCAAGTGTTACCCAAATGGAAGCCTCTTGAAGATGATTATCCATTGGCCAAGGCAATCTATCAGGAAATAAGTCGCGGTCTCAAGAATCTCGGGTATACGAGAACGCAGATCGTGAGTGATAAGCTGTGCGGTGAGTCCTTTTCCCTTGCGATCGACTGCTGCCAAAAACCGAAAAGAATTTGTCAACTAATGGAGCGCCTTTCTTTTTAGATGATGTTCTCCAGCGTTTGTCTCCTTTTCTCCGAAGAGATTATCCAGTCGACATCATTGATCTCTGGCCTGGTGTCGGTCACTGGTCGTCAAAGGTCAATGATTTCCTACAACCTCGACGCCATGTGCTTGTTGAGCCCGACTCGAAATTATATGCGCCGTTCCTAGATCCGCTTATCAAGAGCAATCCTAGCTACAAGCTCCTATCGCATAACCCTTACAAGATGCCTAGCTGGGAGAAAATTTTCGCTCACTCTCTCCCAGAGCAAGCTCTATCGGAAAGCAAGGAGGCCGGAGTACGCAAGAACGACACTCTGCTCGTCCTTGCTAGCCCTCCCATAGCGCACTCGAAGACGGATCACCTCACCCCCGGAAGGTGGTGGTCGTGGTTCATGGAGGCCTGTCTGCGACTGGTGGAGCCGCACGCTTACGGGGCTGTAAGGCTGATCGCCGTGATGCCGTCTTTCGAGGCATCCAATGCAGTTCCACAATCAGTAGCCGATCGAAAGCGGGCGGCTTTTCTGACAGAGGCTGTAGCTCTGCATGCCTTCAATGTCGCGACTTCGGATTATCCGAAGGCGACACCACTCAAACAATGGGACCTACTTGCTGACTCTGCGGCACGCGCTTCTGAAAGAGCTGCCGAACGGAACATTACTGTTCCTGTTGGAAGAGAAGCCCCCCCTCTTCTCATGGCCCCCGAGAGTCCGAATCCAGGTAAGTCGACTATTCCATTCGTCCCCCGGGCTAGGCAGGAGTGGCATGAGGAGATTGTCGATGAGTTGAAGGATCTTAGCGAAGCGTACGCCGCATCTCAGTTGAGGCTATCGCGAAAGATAAATCAGCCGCGCTACCTCATTCGCTTAAATCAGGAAAATCGGCGTGAGCATAGCATCAACAAAGCAGTTGATCAGCAAGCAGAAGCTGATGGGATCGAGAACGCCCTGTTGCTGGCGGCGGCCGATCCGGACACGGACCCCAAGGTGCTGAAGGACTTGCACGACAAAGCGGAAGCAGCGAGGTCCGCGGCTGTTGATGCCCGTAAATTGGACAGATTTTCAGTTCAACGCTATCTCGCCCAGACAGATAACAGGCGAGCTGCTTTCCACACAGGCAGTCTCGACGATGCGGTCCTTCTTTGGGACCGTCGCCCGTTTGAGCCATTGGTGATTCATCCAGACGAACTTTACCAGCGCGACGTCCCTTCGACCATCCTTTATTTCGAGGCAGACGTCAAATCACCTGTTTTACAATCATTACACGCCATGGACCCGCGCAAGAGACTTGACCTCACTGCCATGTTGGAGACAGTTCTAGTCGCCATCAGCACCAAAATCATGACCGTAGCCGAGTTCTGCAAGGTCATATTCCCTGGGCAATCGGCCAATGAGGTTGTCAAGGCTGTGCCAAGCCTAGCAAGATATGCATCGAAGAGGCTGAAGGCAGAATTCCAAGATCTGGCTAATAGCCAAAATCCTAATGCCACCACATCCATCCACGAACGGCTTGACTACGATTTGGATGACGTCCGGTTGCGCTCCTTACCCGTTTCTGTGCTGTGGGAAATCATAGTACAATACGATCAATCTCCGTTCAAGCTTGAACCTGTAGCGCTGAACAGGGCTCTGGGTGGAACATTGACGGCCTACCGGTCGGGCGTTATCGAGACAAAGGTGCCCCGTAAGAGAGGGAAGATCTTCATGCAGTAGATTCATGACAGCCATGCCATGTCTCCCTTTGTCTAGGACGGTTTATACCGGCTGACAGGCCGAGACAACTCGGCCTCTATTGCGCGTTGGAACTTGGAGACAAGGCGATCCTTTCCGTGGTTTTCGAAACGGAACAATTCCAGGGCAAGGGCGAATTCTGCTTCATTCCGACTCGAAAACGTCCGTCAGCACGAAATGCACGCTACCGCCTCCACTGGCCATGTCGAGTCTCGACAATCTAGAAGCTTACCAGGCGCACATCGCTTCATGCGCAACATCTTCAAGCCAATAGTTACTCGGGCTCGCACCACACGGGGCCGTTGACCCCACTCCTTCGTCTTACATTATGCCCTACTATGATCCAGCAACTGAATGTACTATATATATATATCCGGGAATATCGGTGATTTGAGCTCACGAATCTGTACTATAGAACGCCCAACTTATGATGGGTTAAAAATAATACCAACCCCAACGATTAATGATCAGCGGTTACATGTGATTTTCAATTATAATTGTGGTCCACCTTTTTTTTTTTTGCCTTTTGTGTAATATCGAAAGACTCAAACAACATGTGGACCATGCAAAGGGGAACGGGACAGGTATCCGTAGGAAGGCTACATGGTCAAGTACAGTAGGCAGTGGAGGGATCTTCTCCGATATGGCATTATCATGATTAGTAGTGACACGGCAACCCTGCCCCTCCCCGTTACGGTATCACCAGCGCTACCCCGTTAGGTAACATCCCATCTATTCCAATCTGAAGTACCTAGGCAGTTGCAGCCGTGGGCAGCCCCTAGCTAATCAACACTACCTTAGGTATCTTATGTACCCCCTCGCTGGCTCCCAACGGCATCAACGCCCCGAGCACATCGTGATATTGATAAGCAACGAAGCCACCAATGATTGACGGGCTTTGCGATTCCGTTGGATTCAAGATGAAAATATATTATCAGGCATCGGATGATGTCAGTTAGGCGAACGACAAATTATACCTAGTTTTTATCCAGGCATACAGCAACCCGGTACCTCTGACTCAACGGACATGGGTGCAGATGTTAAGCTATCCATCCCTTTTCCCCCCAGCGCAACCAAGGATAAGCAGTCGCTGGCAGAGTCTAGGACTTGTCTGGTCAAAGCTTCAAGAGTTGACAAAGACATATGGTATTTGATAGATAGCGCCTGACGAACCCAAGATCCAGCCGAACAATGTCCCAATTCTGTCAATATATACAAGAAATGCAATTCCTTCGGTGATGCACCATTTCCATCATGAGTTCATGTAATCTAGTCTAATAGGGTATCTTTATAGTCTCCATGGAAGGAGCTCAGGAGAATGGTCAAGGTATATAACAAATAAAGAAAAATGAACAGAAGAAAGAGAACAGAATCATGAGTCAAAACAATAGACATTCATAAGACAAAAGTGGTAGAAATTAAGTGAAAGAGTAATGGGGGGAAAGACGTGAGTAATACAAATGTCGGAGAAATTAAAGATAAAAGGGTTGTAAATGCAATGCAAGTAACCATGAAGGTCTAGAAGGTAATGGAAGAGTCGGTCTTGTTCCCCGCAGAGGTCAGGCTGCAAGGTGTTTGGCTGCAATCGCCAAGCTGCAATTCAAGCCAAGGATTCTATGACCCCCAGCCATTCGGTTGGCACGATACGTTGAACAGGGTTCTTCGAGATAGCTGGTTTGATGGTCCGCTCCACGGCTCCGTTCCGAGGCACACGAGAGCCGTTTGCTCCGCATCGAGCGAAATCGAGGACTTGGTGACCTTCTCGCGCCATGGCTAGTCGCTGCATGCCGCTGGAGCCGGGGTAGAGAAGCAGATCTCCCGTAGCCGCGGCCAGAAGCGTCACTGCGAGGGAGAAAACGTCCGAAGCAGGAGTGGGCGCTACGTCAGGGGACTTCAATGCTGACAGAGAAAGTAATTCCGGTGCCGTAAAGGGAGGAGTCATTGCCGATAACGAATTTTGCACACTCTTCGAGGTCGAAGGAGAGTCAAACTCATAAGCAGAGGAGAAGTCGGCGAAAAGTGGCTCGTAGGGAAATGCATCGGGATTGCAATCGCCGTAGGCCGAACGTGGTCGTAAAAGAAAGTTATGAGGTTTGATATCGCCATGGACAATGTGCGCTCCGTTGTGAAGCCAGGAAAGGCCTGAAATCAGTTGCTGTGCCAGATCTAGCCATGATGCCATACCCTGGACGGGATCGAACATGGTTCGAGTGGAACGGTTCTTTTGAGCAATACCGGCTGTGTCTTCGATGTATGTGGATAACGCCAGTGGGACGGCAGACATGACAATCGAGTGAGATTCTGAGATATAGCCATGGAAGGGCACAGCATGACGCTTGTGGCCTGACGTAAGACTGAGTCGGGTCAAAGTCAAAGCCTCTGCTTGGAGCACAGAGCGTGCGTCGCGCCTCACTGGTGATTTAACGGCCAGAACCTGGGTCGCTGTTGCTGGAGAATTCGGAGGCGTAACCATGGGAGACTTTGCGGACGGGCGAGATGACGCCATGTATACGATGCTCCAGACACCACGGCCAAACTCGATCGGACGACCTTCGGAATCATATTGCACCTTCAGATCGTCAGGGAATTCCAAGGGCGTAGAGACATGCGCAATGGTCGAGGATGCGCCGTGTTCATCTTGGGCCTCGACGGTGGGAAGAGGCAGGGATTCGGCGGACGGATTGGCGACTAAGCTTGCTGAAGTCTTGTCTTTCTCAATCGTCGGAGTCACTGGCGGAGTGAGAGTTGGTACTGTCGATGGTGGCAGCTGGATATATTTGCTATCATTTCCAGTATGGACAGACAGTTGAATAGGTAGCACCCTCGCCGTCATGGCTGGAGGCGCACAGGTAAATGCTTCCGTCAGATATGATTTCGCAGAAAGAAAGAAAGATTGATAACAAGTGGATATGAATAAGAAGATCACTGGCCAGCACTGTCGAGGAAGTTGGATAAAAATGGAAAGGAAGCAGCCGCCACCGGGCTCCCTATGTAAAGAGAAGCGGCAAAGACAGTAAGGAACGATGCAGTCAGCACCGCGCACAGCAAGTGTCAGAAAGGAACGGATGGGGGCGAAGTGTCAGTTGAGGCGGCGCAGCAGAGCACAAGATGTAAAGCTTCGTAAACCACCAATCCGCATGATCGGGAAAAGATAACGGACGAAGTGGCAAGGGTAAGGAATGGCAATGGCTTCTAGCTTGGCCGAAGCCCAAAAACTCGCACAGTCAAGTCAAGAAATCAAGAAGAAAAAACAAAGAAAGAAATGTCTGCTAGTCGCACAGAGCTGCAGACTGCAGACGGTTGGGAAAACGGATTGGAGAGCGAACCTCCGGGGGGAGCGAAGTAAGTCATGATGGGTGGGAGCAAGAAAAAGACACGGACATAAGACTCAAGAGATTGCCGGTCTGGACCAATACGACGGTTCAAGGGACTTGGACGGAACCTTGGATCGACAGATAGCTTAATTACGACTCATTTTCTCCCGACAAACCATGGATGAGATAGAGGAAACCCACCGTTTTTCCAATTGAAGATGATTACGGATTATCTCTTGCGCGGCTGCGCCCCCACATGGTTCGTGCCAAATTGCAAAGAGACCGAGCGCGTCCCAAGATATTCCAGAAGTTTTCGTTGATTCTTCTTGGCGGCGTCCTCATGGCTGATACCATATGGCATATGTTGCTGTCAATGCGGGAGATACTTCTGACTTGCGTGATTTGAGCCATTGCCAATGCAGCTAATCAAGCCATTTCCCCAGATTCGAACTCTGTAGAATCTCGGTCGATTAGTCTATTGCACCAAAGGGTGACACTACAGAAGGCAAACGATGTCACAGTCACAGTTGGAGTCTTGGAGAGAGGTCCCTGTCCTCTCTGGTCCTGTCTTTGCTTCGGACTGGTCCACATGGTTGCGCTCACCAAAACGACTGGACGGACACTTTACCCAATATGGTCGAGGCTTAAGGGCCGAACTCCTCGGCTGGCCGAATACAGCAATCCGGCGGCTAAGGTGGCGTTCGGTCCCCGACAGCCGGAGCAGTTCGTCCTCGACAAATTTTCAACGGTTGTCATTTCCAATTCCTCCGTCTCTCCATCTCCACTGATCAACCCGTTTCGAACGAATCGGTTCAATCTGAGACGTCGCAAGGGCTCAGTGGGCAGAGGATGGTCGCTGGCTGCATGTGACCTCTCAAATTTACTGCAGATTCTGATACGGAGTACGCTGCGACGACGGACTAAACAATAGAGTGCAAATATGAGACTCACTACTAGTGATGTTGACATTTTGATATATATTTTCACAAAAAATCATGAAAGTCGATTTTCAAGCCCTTTTGTTCGAGTCGAAAGTCAAAAAGCACGGATCACGTCTGGGTCTATTGGTCAGCACTCTAGACCATTAAGACGCTGTAGATTTCTATAGACTAACCTAATTTAGATAGAAGTACCTAATTTTGCAGGTTACCTGGCGAACGTAGTGCAAAGCACCAAACATCATCAAAATATATATTCTGATAGGGCTCATAACCTGTTGAAAAGGTGGTGATACTTTGGGGATGCACTGGCGACAGTGAGGTTGGCAATCCTCCGCAGGCAACACGTGGTATACGGCTATTCTGGATTGACCAATCAGCATGCAGGGAAGCACCGGGAATGACTCCTTTCTAATCTTGCAACGATCGTACTCCGTACACTGTACACACTACACTCTTGAAGGAGCCCGTAGTGTATTGCAGGTGTCTGTAGAGATGGATTTGATGCGATTCCAATCAGGGATACCTCTATTCTCATCTGCTACTTGCTGAGTTCCAACACCCATGCAGTGATTTTAGGCGCGTCAAGAGCCTTATCTTCCATCTCTTCTAAGCAATGGAAATAAGATCTTGTTGGAGTCACGAAAAGCAGATTAATGATCCGTTAATGACGAATATTCGTCGTCTCATCAAAAGAAACGTCGAGATAACACGTTACTTTGAGCTCTTGGTTCACGTCTTTAGAAACGTCTAAAAAGACTACATCCAGGATAGTTGTTGCTATAATATTCCGACTAGGGATCTTTAAGTAGGGTTCAGTTGTGCACTTCGGTCCCGCATCCTTCGACGTCTGCAATCTCATGGACTCTCTCCGCATTCATGATAGAAGCCGGTGTCGCTCCCTTCGCAATCACCCAAGTAATGCGGCCCGGCTTCCCAGCGCTCGAGTCCGGAGGATCGAACTCCGTCACAGCAAGCTGAGCATCCGTCACCTTGGACGAGGACGGGTTCATGTGGACGTGGAATGTCATCTTGGTTCCATTTTGAAGGATCGGAGATTTAGAACCCGAGTCTGGATGTTCCGGATTGTGACTCGAGCGCAGAATGTGTTCCAGGATGGCCAGGTGGAGGTGTCGATTAAGCAATCCCAGACCTCATTCGAGGATGCGCCTCTGACGAGGTGGATCTTTAACAGCATGTTTTCAGGTTGACAGAACTACAGAGTACAGAGATCTCTCCGCTGCTTGGGTAGGGCTCCAACTGTGTGCTCGTATTCACCATTGGCTCTTAGTTCTCGGAGGCTGGATCCGAGACATCCACGCGGCAGGTCTTGGTGGCAGATTGAATTTACTATCAAATGCTTAGCAACATCGTTCTGGTTAATACATGGAGGGTCAACGAACCGCAATAGATCTTCGATGAAAGCCATGCGTCTCCAGCGTAGGTGACATCAACCAACGTGGGAATTACATCGAGGCAGTCATCATCAAAAGCAATACGGAGGTGTCACCTACAGACAGTTGTATGATGCTTACCGATATGGCATCTCTACAGGGGAGGTACTGAGTACAGATGCAAGAATGGAAGGAATGAATGACCTAGCAAAGGATAAACTCCGCACTTGGAGTGACCACCTGACATGGATTTGTACCGCTCCTGCTAAGTAAGGCAAGGTTGTCTTCTACTTCTCCTTGCAAAGGCAACTACTACCCTGGCCCTGCAGGCAGTCTTGCGTTTATCTGTCCGACTGCTTTCTGATCGATCCATCTTCTCTCTCTTTTCTTCCTCAGCCCATGTGAAAGTCTCTCGTTTACAAGCATCCCTCTTCTTTCGTTTCTTTCGTTTAGTAAGGTATCATATACACTCGTTACTGCAGTCTTCACATATCTACATTTGCTTAGAACAACAGCTTTCCAAATGTTGTCCGATATGTGTGCAGATTCATTCCCTTCCTTGCCGATGCTCGTGCCAGCTTCCTACCTGAAGGCTCCGGAATCACCAGCTACGCAGCCATTTCCACAATTCTACATCATCCGGCCTGATCGCCGAGCAGTCCCACTGGTCGCACTCGATGAGCTGCCATCCTGGATTCAAGTTGGCGATTGGGACTGGAACGATCTGTCCTTGTTTCATGCCATGCTTCCCGTTGCTCTGAGCCACATACCGCGCGTGGGGGAGTACGACGTAGTCTGTCATCATTGCTGTTCGAGCTTGGACGTCATCCACCGGAGCGTTTCTGAGCGGAGTGACAAGAATAGTCCCAACGGTTCCTCTGGCCCTCTGGCCGGCGTTGGATCCAGGAGCTTTCCCGGTGCCACTTCTTCCATGTCGAAGGTTCTTCCAGCGCAGTTGCTGAGTTCAAATTGCCTGCGCTTTTGCTCCTTTGGCTCGTTGAGACAGCCTCCTTTCTCTTCAAGTCTGCATAGTCCCTTTGTCGGCATGTGTCTTGTGGACATTGAAAACCCGTTCGGCACTAGTTTTCTCTCTTTACCAAAAGCTCCGCTCACCCCACCAGAGGATACCAGATCTGAGGAGGGATCTCCGGTTCGGAGACCAACTTTGAACCCCGAAGCAGCCATGTTCAGTCCTGCTTCTCCTACCGCCTCACAGGGATACAACGGTCACGGTTTGCCATTCTCCCCGCGATCGAGTGACGATGAGCAAGTTTCACCCCGGCCTATCCTTAGCACTATCGGAACTGAGAACCTTCTTGGGTTCCCTTTGCCCATTTCGAATGGCAAGAGCTCCGTTCGAAGTAGAACAGATGCTGCCGTTGAAAAAGTCAAGCAAGCTATCGGCATCAGCAAGGACCGTGAGGAGGCGCCGGATGGCGGTGATTGCGATCTGGTCGACACGGAGATACTAGAAACGGAGGTTCTAGAGCTTGGGTTGCTGGACCCAGAATTACTGGACGCTGAGTTACAGGAAGCTGAGTTGTTGGACACTCTGGAGAAGGATCTCAGAACACGGCAGGTGCAACGAAACCGCGCACGGAAAGGGGCCTTGAGAACCCGAAGAGTCAGACGTGGACCGCGTCGTCGAAGGGTTATTCATCAAAGACGGGTTCTCGGAGGAGACGTTTCCTATCACAAGGAGGGACCGGAGAAGCAGGAGAACTCATCCACCAGGAGGCAAGTTAGGAGGGAGAGGATAAACAGGGACAGAAAGGATGTCTCTCCAGGTAGCCGGTATTGGCATATGATGATGATCCCAAATTGGCGAGGAGGACAGGTTCCACAGCGTTGAAAGGCAATGTTGGCTTGTTGGCTGGACTGGGACTTTGGATGCATTGTTCCATCACTGCCTACTAATCATTTGTTCTCTGTTTCAAATTGTTCGTGATCATGGTTGATCTTGTTCTGCTCTACACTTGGGTCAATGGGAAGTCAATGGGAATTAGATTGTTTTCGTGTTGTTATGCTTTTGGTTTGTCGACCAGGAAATGATGATGGGTTTTTCCTTACCCCTCAATCTATTCATTCAGGACAGTGGGAATCACAGTCACTATGCCATAATACTTTGAAGAATGCAAAGTCAATTATATTGTATGCAACAGTATGTTCTTCTTGTGTGTTGGTATCAACTATGGTCCGCCAATTTTGATTTGGCGATATTTGTTCACCATGTCTGTTATACACAATGTATTAAACTAATTATATGCAATATATCACCAGGGACATATATGCACATGTCCCGACAAACCCCGAGTAAAGGCCAGCCTTTAATCTCCGTCTACAGCCACCGGTGGTATATCGAGCATCTACCGAACAGACAACCGTTCCGAATCCAACTTGATCATATCAGCACATTCCGCCAAATCGGATTCCATGCGCAGCTCTTTAACTACCTTGATCGCGTCCCCCTCCGGCGGCGGATGCTGCTCCTCGGCATGCTCCGGTCCCGTCACGCTGGCCGAGTACCGCCCGCTCTCGCCCTGGTAGATGCTGAAAAGGTCGGAGGCCTCGCGCGTGGGTTTCTTGTTGCGAGCGTAATAGTTCCTGCCGGGTAGAAGGCGGGGAAATAATCGGGCTAAGAGGGGGCGCAGGGCAGGGAGGCAGGCGCACAGGATGGCGACGTTGGCTTCGATGCTGGACCAGGCGGCTGCGGGGCCGTTGAGTTCTGGTGGTGGGAAGATTGTGAGTATGTAGTAGGGAAAAAGGTGGGCTGCATGAGAAGACCGTACTTGATATCTCCGAGCTGTTGAGCAGCTCGACCACGGTTTCTACGCGGATGATGCTGGTCACGCAGACGCTGTATTTTTTTACGTCCATCGGTTCAGCAACAAACAATCTTCTCGATTGCAAGGACAAGCAAAAACGGAAAAGTGAAAAGACATACAACATCCCGATCCCGAAAATCACAATGACCGCCACCTTCTGCCTCCAGGGCAGATTCAACGTCGTCAGCACGGGCATCGGCAGGAGCAGAATCGCCAGGTCCGTAGCGATATTCATCGACGCATTGAACAGCCACACCGGTGCTTCCGGCAAGCACTTGCCCTCGACCGAGAGGTCCCAGAATGCCTCGACGGGGATGCAGAAGACGAAACCGCTGATGACGGCCCACAGGCCGAAGAGGATGAGGATCACGAGGGTGATTTTCGTCGCGTTGATGAACCACTGGTGCGGGAAGAGGCGGAGATAGAGGAGCATGATTGAGATCTTGGTGAGGATGAGGCTGAGGTTGTAAATGGGGATTGTGAGCCAGAGGGCCTGGTTTAGTGATGTTAGCAATGGTTTGGAGAGTGTGTTGATAGGGGGTAGTGTACCTTGAGTTGAGTCCGTAGTTCATGGTCGGTTAATGTCGCCTGTGTTTTCCCCAAACCATGTTTGATCTCTATGAGTGAACCATTAGCGATGTGATCATGAAAGATAGAGAAGTATGTATGCCGTAGTACGCTTACCTACGATAACAAAAGCAAAGAAAATAATATCCGCTATCTATATGGTGGCAGGCCTATCCTTTAGTGTGTAATTTCCAAATATAACAACTCGAAAGATACTAACCAGCGCGGCTACAATGGTGCAATCATCCAGGCCCGGGGACTTCACTATTTGAAACCTCGACCACAATCTCAACCCAACAGCAACGATCGACAGGCAAGTGAAGGTCGTGACGATAGCCAATATCGACATGATGACGAGAGGAACAATTCACCTCTCAGATAACGCCGAGATGACCACGGTCAGATAGTGAACAAACTGGTCTTTCCCGCAGATATGTCATGACCATTCCCAGCATGACGAATGACTGCTGTCGAATGGAATCGTCGGTCAATAGTGTGAATACATGGCAAGGATCGGTCCGATATGCACAGTGCGCCTACATGAATCAAGTCTTTTTTGACGCTTTGGATTCCTCGCCGTAGATTTAAGGGAAGAAGCTGTGATCACACACTTTTACCGTTGCAGCGAATGGATTGCGTCAAGCACAACCTTGACTAGGTGGCCAGCCATGGCTCGCTTCGACGAGACTCTCAGATGGGTGGACCAGACTGAATTTCCTGAGTTCCTCAGCTTGGCCTTTCCAGATCCGGGGGCCTGGACCAGACTTAGGTTTATCCTGACTGGGGCTGATGGATGATCTTGACCGGATCGGAGTTTGGTAGCCGGAAGTATGTTTTCGACGTTGTGCTGGATGAGAAGGTGGCGATGGGCTGGAACATGGCCCTTGCATGTCCTCTGCAATAACTCGATCAAAGTTACTCGATCTACTCCAGAACTGGTGAATCTGCGCGAAGACTAGACCCGCGGAGAATGGACGTTGCAGTGTGGAAAGATATACTTCGAAGTTCGTAATCCATGCAGACTTAACAGTTGAACCGAATCGATTGACCATTCCAATACAGAGCAGCAGTTGTAGATCAGCGTGGACGTGGACTGGATGGATGTGGTGCCGAAGTTGTCAAGAAGATGTATAGTGTATAGTTTTGGACAAATTTCAAGGGTTCCAAATGAAACATATCCCAATGAAAAGCCGATCGAAAACCGACCACCCCTGATCTGCGACAAGGGTTGATACAAGAAAGGAATTGATGGTGTGTACTGTGTCCTTTTTTGTCAAAGCGACTGCCGATTGAAAATGTATGACGTCATCACTTCCCAGCAATCTATCCCAACTACGCCACGCAATAATCCCCAGAATTAGAAATAAATGGATCAATTCACCCCTTCAGACTGTTCTTCTTTGCATTCTTGTGTCCCCAAGCTCACTATGGTGCCTGGCCCTATGGAAGACTAGATAAATATAGTCCGTTTGACTCTTCCAGTCGAGCAATCCGACCACCCCAATAGATAGGAAATTCTAGAGACATGTACATTATATATGGCACATCAAAAGGTTCGGAAACTGTACAAATGCTATGCCACCGCTGGAAAGAACACATTCTAGAAGAGCGGTTGCTTTCCATTGCGATCTATACTGTTAGTCTTGCGACGTGCCAGACGCGGAACGAAGCGCGTCAATCCTGCCTTTTTTTTATCCAAAGAGCCTCAATACCATGGAACTAACCGGGGAGTAAGAAAAATCGTGAGATGGGAAAGAAATTCAAAGCTTAGCCTTGGCAAGGTTGGCCTTCAATCTTCTCTCAACGGCAGCAAGGTACTCCTTGGTAGTAACCCAGGCCTCACGGTCCTTGCGGCCGCAAGCGAGGGCCAAATCCTTGGTCATGATGCCCTCCTCGTTGACAACGTCAATGCAGGCGCGCTCAAGCTCCTCAGCGAAGGTGACGACCGCAGGGGTCTCGTCGACCTTTCCACGCTGAACAAGACCTCTGGTCCAGGCGAAGATAGAGGCAATGGGGTTGGTCGAGGTCTCGCGGCCCTTCTGGTGCTCACGGTAGTGACGAGTCACGGTGCCGTGGGCAGCCTCAGACTCGTAAGCCTCACCAGTAGGGGTGGTGAGAGTAGAGGTCATCAGACCGAGGGAACCGAAACCCTGGGCGACAACGTCGGACTGGACGTCACCGTCGTAGTCTACAAAGGTCAATTTAGTGGTTGTTCTTGCAGCAGCGAGAAGAAAAGGATGCAGGAATATCACTCACTCTTCAGAGCCATGACGAATCCACCCTCGCTCTTGATCATCTGGGCGACCATGTCATCGATGAGACGGTGCTCGTACCAGATGCCCTTGGCCTCGAACTCCTTGGCGTAGTCCTTCTCGTAGATCTCCTGGAAGATATCCTTGAAGCGACCATCGTACTTCTTCAAGATCGTGTTCTTGGTGCTCATGTACAGAGGCAGACCCTTCATGAGGGCCATCTGGAAGCTGGAGTGAGCGAAACCACGGATGGACTCATCGGTGTTGTACTGGGTCTGAGCCACACCGCCACCAGGGAAGTCGAAGACCTTGATGGTCTCGGGCTGGCCCTCATTGGGAGTGTAAACAAGCTCAAGCTTTCCAGGGCCGGGGATCACACGGTCGGTAGCACGGTATTGGTCACCGAATGCGTGACGACCGATGATGATAGGCTTCGTCCAGCCGGGGACGAGGCGGGGGATACGAGGAATGATAATGGGTTCACGGAAGACGGTTCCACCGCTGGTAGACTTGTCAGCCCTCCATTCTCTAGTTGCTTTAGCGGGGATCACTTACAGGATGTTTCTGATGGTTCCATTGGGGGAAAGCCACACTGCCAATGTCAACCAACAAGCCGTAACATGTGAAGCGCCGGAAGCTTACTCTTCTTAAGGTTAAACTCCTTGACACGAGCCTCATCAGGGGTGATGGTGGCGCACTTGACACCAACACCGTACTTCTTGATGGCCTCGGCGGCGTCAACGGTGACCTGGTCATCGGTCTGGTCACGGTACTCGATACCCTACATGCAATCAGCTTATTATCCCCGGTTGTCACGAATTCAGGATGTCCTACCAAGTCGTAGTACTTGAGGTCGATGTCGAGGTATCTGCAACGTGGTCTTAGTGCTATCCAGAAGGCATCGGCTTTGCAAACACTCACGGGAGGATCAACTAGAGACATGTCAGTCAGCCACAGACTTCAAAATATGATAGATCAAACTATCGGGAGAAGACGGCCCGCAATTGGTGGCCTCAAGGGACGAGATTGGGAGAACGAAAGGTTCAACTTACTTTTTCTCTGATCTCCTTCCAGATGATCCTGGTCATCTACAACAAACACGAGTTGCTCGGTCAGCACATGTGAATATTGCATCCAATCGATCTACTACTGCCGACGCCATCCTCGGATGATTGGCGATGAATCACTCTCTTCCCGCCGTTTTTCCCCGCGTCGAGCAAGGGCTCGGGACGAAAATCCCAAACCCAAATATACATATAAAGGGACTCTAGCTCGTGCAGGAGAGAAAAGACGACGAAGAGAGGAGGGAACATCAAAGAAGCTTTGCGACTGCCAAGGGCCTGAGTCATACCTCATCTCCATCCAGCTCAACCACCGGGTTCTTAACCTTGATCTTCTGTACTTCGGTCGCCATTTTGCGGATTTGTGTCAAGTTCGGGGAAGTCGCTCCGGACCAGCGGGAGGATGCAGCGATGTTGCGAGAGTTCAGAGAGATACCGACACGAGAAGAAGACGAGATAGATCTCTTGCAGCAAGAGGCAGAAGCAGAGATAGAAGAGTAGGAGGGGAAGCGAGACGAAGAAGAGAGGGGGACGGAAAGAGGGGTAGATACGGCGAGGGAGCGTCGCGCCGATGCGGAACTGGACCGAAGAGCGTTCATTTTTGGCTTGCTAATACCAGTGGATTGCAAATTCGCCCGTTTGGCTCTGTCGTCTGGTCTCAACTACCTTTGCAGCGAGAGTACCCGAGGGATAAAGGCACCTGTGTTCGGCTGGAAGGATCACAGTGGAGTCGGGGGAGCTGCCGTGAATTATTTCTGGGGCAGCAAAGCAGCACGGGGCAAAACGGATCGCCCGGAGTTTTCCTAGAAATGCTACAGTAGCTGCAGAGAAACTGACAGGCAGATGGACGGAAGATCGAAGAAATGAAATAATACAAGAGGAAAAAGCCTTGCCCGGACTTTTTCTGGCTTTTTCATTGCTATGCGACTGCCAGAAAAAGTGACTCTTAGCCTCTGCGGCTCCGGCCCCAAGCGCCGAAGCCGGCCATTTCGGCACGTCATCGTCACTTCCTTGGGCGTACAAATCGGACCTTTCGCCCAATACTCCGATTATCACTGCCGTAAGGCAAATTATTCATCTCAACTTGGACCTCCCACTGCCCAGTCCCCCCTCGACATTGTCTCTTTCAGGTAAGTATCTGCTACGGCTAAATGCTGATTAACTACCAAGCATGCCATTTGTTACCTTTCCCGCGGCTAAGAACGGGCTTCTCTCCCACGGACAACAGATGGCCGTCGGGGAATCACCCACCGAGTTGCCAAGACAATCGGAGCCAAAAGTCTTTCATTGATGGAGATAATTCGGTCAATTTTTGGAATGCCTTTCTGCGGATACCAGTCACTGGAAGTCAACAGTAGTAGTCTGATCGAAATTATATTTTATCGTCAGAGGTTGACTGTAGTCAGTTGGATAGAAAAAAGATATCTCGAAAAATAATAACCATTCCGTTGCAGGTCCCTTCATCCGTGCTAATGCTTCCTGACTTGTTGAAAAACCCCCCAGTAATCTAGAAATTAACAGGTCTCGTATAAGACGCCGGTTTCCTATGTAATCATGCATGTATGTGTTGAAATCAATCCTGCGCTGCCCATATTTTCACCGTAAAAATAATTGTTGAATACAAAGCGAAAAGTGTATATGTATGGAGAACATGTCCATTTAGAATAGACCATCGATCTCGCCGGTCACGGGGTCTATATCGACGTTGAGATAGCCGGGTGCAGTTGGTAATCCGGGAATGGTCTGGATGTCGGCCGCGAGAGCATAGCTATGATCCGTCAGTCAAAAGTCAACAAGATCGGATTTATCATTCGGGGTGAGCCTTACAGATATCCACCACCCACAGCCAACCTGACATCGCGGATAGGCACCGTGAAACCGGTAGGAGCTCCCTTCAAAGCTGGGTCGTGACTGAGCGAGTATTGCGTCTTGGCAACACAGATCGGCAGGTTTCCGAACCCTTGTTTGGTGTAGGTGTCCACCTTCTTCTGAGCAAGCTCGCTGAACTCAACCTTCTCGGCTCCATACATGGCCTTGCCGATGCGCTCGATGCGCTCCTGGATGGAACCTTCAAGGTCGTACAGGAGCTTAAACTCCTTAGGCTTGGAGCTAGCAGCCATAACACCCTTGGCCAAATCGACGGCGCCAGCACCACCCTCGGCCCAGTGATTGGCAGGAATGGCGTCCTCGGCTCCGGCAGCAATGGCCTCCTCGCGGATGACAGCGATTTCGGCTTCGGAGTCGGTCTCGAAACGGTTGATGGCCACGACCACTGGGACACCGTACTGCTTGGCATTCTGAATGTGCTTCTTCAAGTTGATACAACCCTTTCTCAGAATATCGACATTCTCTGTGCGGTAAACCTCGTGGAGTGGAGCACCGGGGCTAATCTCAGGACCACCACCGTGCACCTTCAGGGCGCGGACCGTAGCAACAATTACAACGGTGTCCGGAACCAGACCGGAGGATCTGCACTTGATGTTGAAGAAGCGCTCACCACCCATAGTGAAATCGAAGCCAGCCTCGGTAACCACGAAGCCAGTCTTGGCATCGTGATCTTCGTCAGGTTCGGTACCGGCAAGTTTCAGCGCAAGCTTGTCAGCAATGACGGAGCTAGCACCAATAGAGATATTGGCGAATGGACCAGCGTGCACAAGGACAGGAGTTCCCTCCAAGCTCTGCATCATGTTGGGCTTAATGGCATCCTTCATGAGAGCAGCGAGAGCACCGCCAGCACCGATATCATCGCAAGTGACCGGCTCGCCGCTCTTTGAAGTAGCAACCACCATGCGTCCCAATCTCTCTCGCATGTCCTCGAGACTGTTGCTGAGAGCAAGAATGGCCATGCACTCACTGGCAACGGAAATATCGAAGCCAGTCTCGCGCGTGAGACCCTTCTCCGTAGGTGCCTGTCCGACCGTAACGCCACGAAGATGACGATCATTAACGTCCAGCACACGTCGCCAGGTGATGGTCTCTGGGTCAATATCGAGTCTTGCAAACCGCCGGATTTCCTCAGGAGTGAGCTCATTGGGATCAGTCTTGGTGATGCCAAGCTTCTTCAATCTGCGGAACATGATGGGCTGGAATTCGCGCTTGCCCTTCTTCTCCGGCACCAACCGCTTAAAGAGAGGACCGTCCTTCTGAGTAGCCTCGTGGAACATGCGAGTTTCAATGGCGGCAGCCAGAAGGTTGTTGGCGGCAGTGATTGCATGGATATCACCGGTCAGATGAAGGTTGAACTCATCCATAGGAATGACCTGGCTGTATCCTCCACCAGCAGCACCTCCCTTGATTCCAAAGGTGGGACCCTGGCTGGGCTGTCTAACATTGGCAAATACAATTCTGTTCAAATGGGCTCCCAAAGCTTGGGTAAGACCCAGGGTGGTGGTCGACTTGCCCTCACCAAGAGGAGTAGGGGTGATACCACAAACCAAAATGTACCTTCCGTTGCGGCGATGGAATAGTCGGTCCAAAACGCTCAGGCTAACCTTGGCCTTGGTGTGACCGTAAGGCTCAAGCTCGTGGGGAGCAATGCCAACCTCCGAAGCGATCTGGGTGATAGGTTTGGGATATTGTGCCCGGGAAATAGCAATATCAGAGGGGACTGGCTGCACTCGCTTGAGTGGCAACGGAGTAATGTGTCTGTCCCTCTGCTTCTCAAAGTAGGCATTGGCAGAGTTGACCACGTTTTGCAAGAGCATGGCCACAGTCATAGGGCCAACACCACCAGGAACGGGTGTGATCTGAGAAGCTACTTCGGCAGCAGAGTCAAACTCGACATCGCCAACAAGTCTTTGACCAGACTTCTTAGAAGCATCAGGCTTGTAATTGATACCAACATCGATGACAACTGCACCGGGCTTCAACCATTCGCCCTTGACGAACTCTGTCTTTCCAATGGCCGCAACAACAATGTCCGCAGTCTTCAGGATCCGCGGCATATCTGGGGTCTTAGAGTGGCACACAGTGACAGTAGCATTCGCGTTCTTCAGCAGATAGCTGACGGGGCTTCCAACAATGTCACTCCGGCCAAGCACGACTGCTTCCTTGCCAGCAGGATCAACTCCGCTGACTCGCAAAAGCTCCATCACAGCCTGTGGGGTGCAGGGGACGAAGAGGGGACGGCCGCCTCTCTTCGCCAACTCGCCGATGTTGACCGCTCCAAAGCCATCAACATCCTTTTCGTCAGCCACAGCAGTGGTGACGCTGTGCTCAGACATGTGCTTAGGGAGAGGCAATTGCACGAGAATGCCGTGCACGGAGGGGTCATTGTTGGCTTTGGTGATCTCCTGAAGGACCTCGAGTTCGGTGATGGATTCCGGGAAGTTGATGATCTTGCAGAGAATGTTTGCCTGGTCGAGAACCGTGTGAGCTCTGAGAATCAAGAAAGACGAGGGTCACAAGACTGTACCTCTTCGGCAGCCTTCAGCTTCATGCGCACATAGGTGCCTACATCTGTTAGCAAAGTTTATCCTTATAGACGCGATGGCATAACGAAGCTCACTCGAATCCGATCTGTTTCCGACTGTACATATCGATTAGCACTTCCTTTCTGCAACTACTTATCAGGAACGACGACATACTCTGGAAAATAACCAGGCTAGGCTTGAATCTGGGGTTGGTCTGTTGAATCTTCTGGATCTCCGTCTTCAAACCCTCCCGAATGTTCTTGGCAATTGCCGTGCCGTCAATCTTGCTGGCCACCATAGCGACTCTTGTAGTGGAGAATGCGCGAGTAGGAGAGTATGCAAAGGACGAAGAACCTTCGAGTCTCAATCGATAGGGCGAGACGTTGATCGAAGGACTAGCAGACGACGGAAGACGACGACTAAGGGACGTAATCCCGCGCCGAACGGAAAGATTTCGAAGCGTCAACAGGGTTGACGAGGAAAAGTAGGAAGGGTGGGAATAGTTGATGACTCCCATGCGCCCGGAGGTAAGAAGCCTTCGCACCACAGCGGGGTAGCGTCGTCGAACGGGCGGCGGGGGGATGGCAGCTTGAACTGCTTCTTTCGGGCGCCTGGACTGGACAGCAATCCCTCGGCCGAAAATGACAAGGTCTGAAAGATTAATAAATATCGGCCTTAATGCAAGGCAGGTGATTCGTCACAGCAGCAGGATTATTACCTAGGTATCAATTAGGTAGCCTTGCACAGCAGAAAGAGAAAAAGAGAACATAAAAATGATTGTGACGGTCAAATTTTCTACAGTACACTGAAAGATTGCTATCGCCAAAGAGGAAATTAAAAATCATAATCTTTTTCCATGATCCCCATCCCTTCTTTTTCTTCTCCATACAAAGAACCCGCCTGGAGTCAAGCTATGGTCATCGGATGACACGTACTATACCCTTTCTGGCCAGTACGAGGCTGAAATTGGATTCCAGGGCTAGGGTAGTCAAATCACGTGTCGCGCTGACTTTTGAGCGGAGGGGTTGATGCCGGAGCTTCTGTAATTCCGGTATGGATGATTTGCCCGTCGAGGCAAACCAAGCTGGAAGTCTTGGCGCAAGAGCCCGGACTGTGCGAAGAAATTCACCACTAGTCATTGTCGACGCCGACGAGAGAGCCGCCAATCCTCCCCGCCAGCATCTCCGCCTGATCACGCTGGTCTGAGCAAATATTGTCACAGGAATCTCTGTGAACCATAATCTGCTTTTTTTTGCTCTAACAAGCGTCGCATATCGGCCAGCCCAGAATGCGCCCTATTTTGCTTTCGGGCCATGTTCGTCGCCTCCATATTTCGAAGATTTCTTTCGTCTTAGAGATTAAAGACTAACCACCACTTTTTTTTTGCAGGAACGGTCCCTGAACCAGATCAAGTTCAACCGCGATGGCGATCTTCTGTTCTCCGTCTCAAAGGATAAAATTGCGTGCGCCTGGTTCTCGGCTAACGGCGAGCGACTTGGTACTTATTCCGGTCACCTGGGTGCTATCTGGACGGTCGATGTCAGCCCCAACACAGTCCTTCTCGCAACCGGCTCAGCAGACAACACTGTGCGACTATGGAACGTGAAGTCTGGCGAGTGTGTGAAGGTCTGGGAATTCCCCACAGCCGTGAAGCGGGTGGAGTTCACACCGGACGGAAGCAAGTTGCTAGCTGTAACAGAAAAGCGTATGGGTTTCTTGGGAACTATCGTTGTATTCGACATCCGTTACGGTGATGGTCAGGGCGGGAACCTGGACGATCAGACCGATGAGCCGAGTTTGAGGATCACCTGCGAGGAGAGCAAGGCTACCGTTGCAGGCTGGAGTTATCTGGGCAAGTACATCATCGCAGGCCACGAAGACGGCAGTGTCAGCCAGTATGATGCGAAGGTATGATAAGGGCCCTTGAGGGTGTCCTCGTGAGTCCTTGAAACTCTCGACCAGCATACTAAGATGTTTGTACAGACCGGAGATCAACTCGAGAACGTCCAGGCGCACGAGTTCGACCACCAGATCAACGACATCCAGTTCTCTCCTGACCGCACCTACTTCATCACTGCGTCGAAAGACAAGTCTGCTAAGGTGCGCTTGCTATCTAGTTGGAATTTTATTCGGTCATGCGCCATACCACTAACATTCCGCAGCTTATGTCCTCTCGTAACCTCGCCATCCTCAAAACCTACGTCGCCGACACTCCTCTGAACAGCGCCACTATCACCGCTAAGAAGGACTATGTTATCTTGGGAGGTGGTCAGGCCGCCATGGATGTCACCACCACCTCCGCCCGCCAGGGTAAATTTGAGGCTCGTTTCTACCACAAGATCTTTGAAGACGAAATCGGCCGTGTCAGGGGTCACTTCGGTCCTTTGAACACCATCCATGTTCACCCCGCCGGTACCGCATACGCCTCTGGTGGTGAGGACGGTTACGTCCGTATCCACCACTTCGACAAGCCCTACTTCGATTTTATGTACGAGGTCGAGAGAGAGCAAATGAAGAGGTGAAGCGAATAACGTTTCTATGGCGGAGCGGTTTCAAATCATGCATCTTTTGTATGTGTCACGATGCGAAGACTTTTAAAAGACCAAGTCAGGCACGCGGGATGAGATGACCTGGGCTTTTTTCTCCGGGCATGAGTTCTCATTCATTTATTCCATGATAAATCGGAGTTGGTATCATTTTTCCTGTGCTTCGTGTCTAATAACTTTATTACTTGTTACATTTCAGGATCTACATTTCTCTCGTCACCATATGTCTCAGTTGGGATTTTCATGGCGGACGGATTCACCGAGGAGCATGCCGGTTGGCATCTGCCCATGATGATTTGGGCCCGCATGAAAATGACGGTCAGAAAAGAGAATAGACGCAAAGCAAAACTTTTCCTAGGATAGGGTTTCAAAAATAATTGAAATTTTCGTGGAGAAATCGAGGTCCATCCGTTCACAGTGGCGGAGACGCTCCGTGGGAGGATGCTACCTAGTAATGAATATTTCCTGCCAAAAAGCCGTAATCCGTCGAAGGATCGAGGCATTGATGCTGCATGGACCACGTTTTTTCTCCCGAGTTACCGAAGTGCTACGTGTAAAGATTATGTTGTTTCCCTTTTGCATGATTTCATTCAATCATCTATGATAGTCTAGACGTTCGAGTCAAAAGGATACCATAGGACCCCCAAGGCCAACAAAAAAGAACCAAAGTCTGGGAAAGATATCATAATTCCCCACTTCAGAACACGACGACGCCACCGTGGTCCAAAGTGCATGACGACCGGCGTAAAGCCCACAACATGTCATTAAAACGACTGAAAGGACTAAAAGCCAAATCATCCCATGTCCCAAAGAAAAAAAAAATCAAAAAACAATTGACGCCAGGTCAGCGCTCTTCCAACCGGCAAATGCCATAAGATATCTCGTCGTCACAAGCATGAAAGAAAAAGAAAACCCGAGACCGTAAAAAAGGAAAGCGAGCGAACAAGTGGTGACTGTCCTTATCCCCATAGAAAAAGCCGCGGGCTCACCCCCGGTCGTAATTTACTTTTTCTTGGGGAACTTCTCCTTCCCGATGTCCGAGCCTCTCAGCTTGACGTTAAGCACGCGTTCCATGGCACTCAAGACCTTCTGGTCGGGAGTTGCAGTGCCTCTCTCGAAGTCCTGGATGACCGAGACGGTTGTGTTGCACTTGGTGGCGAGATCCTTCTGAGACATCTTGTAAGGCTCCTCGGTGCGGCGACGCTTGATCGCGTCCGCGACTGCCATGCCGACAGTCTTGGGCTTGACGATGTCGTCGCTGCGGTCGACTTTGGTCAAGTGCTGACCCTCAGGAGCGCCTGCACGACCGGCCTGATATCATTGTTAGTACATGCTAAGCTTAGGACAGTAGCTGGGAGCTTCATAGTTCAACATACAGAATTGCCAGTGGCATATTTCTTCTCGGTTCCAATGATAAGACCCTGGCGCTGAGCAGCATTCAGAGCGCTCTTGCCCTTGATGACTGTCTCACGCTGAGCAGCACCACCGCCACCGGCGTGTCTGCTTCCAATGCGGGTAACGGAGTCCCAGTCAGACATTTTGATAATAGATTTTTGTACGGGGGACGACGGTAGGAATATCGATTAGAACGACGGTGAAAAAGGGGGTAGACCACTTGAGGATAAGTAATTGGTGTTCAAGTAGAGATCGTCGGGGGGGAGGTAAAATCAACTGGTCGTGTGTGTGAGTTTGCAGCGAAGAGTGTCGAGGAGGAAACGATAGTGAAGATGAAGTCACTGAAGTGAGTTGATCGCGTGCAACAAAACGGATGACGGGAGAGAGTGGAGAGAGACGTCAAGGCCTGGAGAATTTATATGAATAACACAGAAGCTTCTCGAGCCCTCAGCGGCAGGAGTTTGGGTGGGAGTCATACACTAAACCTCAATAGGCTTAGGGTAGCGTGACCGATCTCGGGGGGGCGAACAGTTATCTCCGTTCTTTCATCACATTGGATGAAGTAGACCATCAACATCCATTAGTTAAGGAGGAATGGCGAATCTTGTTGATAAGAAAGAAAAAATAGAAGATAGAAAAGTTCTTTAGGATACCTAGAGGACTTGATGGTCGCTTTAGGAATGTTCTTTATATTCTAGGTTTATGGTGGCAAGTCTTTGGTGATATATATCCACTTGATAAACGAGCGACTTATGTTCATGAACTAGGTCAAGCATTTACTTATCAATTGTTAGCGCGATCAATGTCACTATAAGGAAGTACATCGAGAGTTTACTATATTAGACATGTCTAACTTCAGCTACTAGCCTATTCAACTCAATATGTTGTTCGAATAGACGAACTATCGACTTCTCCCTTTTATCTATCCCAAGTCATGCAACTTCTTCCAAGTATAACTTCTCATGGTTGCCACGTAACTCATGGTAGCAAATGAAAAAATTTTTTTTCTCACTGGTTCTAGAATGGCGACTACAGATATAGGATTATAGATTTTGGATTTGCAGCAAGTGCAAAACCCTCTCCCATTTTGCTTATATCTTCGATAAGATAAGAGAACTGGGACTGAGGGTCGATGTTAGATTGACATATCCAACATTTCGCCTGAGGAAAAAATAGAAGTATAGCTGCTGATTCAGTAGAGAGGAGTTTTGTTGTATTTCTGGTCCATGTGCTTTTGAAAGTATCCTATAGATCTAACCCGAGAAAAAAACAAACTCGACCTGTTGATATGTCTTCATAGTATTACCGCTACTGCTGTTTGATACAATATACTGGGAGGCAGAGTCTCCGAGAGTAGAGTTTGAGTCAAGTCCCACATGCATTCTTGTTATCGAAGTCCTTTCAACGTTAGTACTTCGTATGGATGGTTCTTTCAGAAAGACAAAGTAATCTCGAGGGCAAGTAATGAGAAACCGAACAAAAGTGTAGATTGGAGGCCATCAAATGTTACTGCCTACCTAAGGTAATAGGGCTCTCCATGTGCTGCGGAACTACCTTAGTGCTGACACGGCAAGCCTGTGGCGGTGCTGGGGATACGATTACGGGCTTCGGCAGGCATCCAGATGATCCATCATCCAGGTACCCACCAGAGTCATCATGTTTTAGGGATGCTTCGGAACTGATGCATTCTTGATAAGATTACGGATCGATACAGCCTGCTTCGCCCAAACCGCTGTTGTACTACGGAGGATTATGATCCCTTTGGTCAAGCTGCTCTGAAATATATGGCCATTTACCCTCGTTCTTTGTCATCTATTATTTTCTTATTCCCATTTCTTATGGAGCCTTGAAACAATTCCACAATATTAGATCTTGGCTAGCGGACGGTTGTCAGTCCGAGAGGCTGGGCATAATCCACCACCATCCACTCCCCTGCTCGGATATCCTTCTCCGTAGTCCGTACCTAACTTGACTTGACTGACTTGACTTGCCTGCTCTTCCCTTCTTCCATCTCACCCTCTCGTCAAACAATCCTGTCACCTTTTCCTTTTCCACCCCTTCCATCATTCTCCCATCTGCGTTTTCTTCCCACAACCACGGTCGCTCACTTCAGATACCCCATATTGGTCTTCCAACATGGTCATGGCTTCCCCCGGCGAGTTCAAAACTGCGATGGCCAACCGGTCGCTCCGCACCATCCGAGCGGTTCGGCTCCCCCCACACTCCCATATCGTCTTGATCAACGGTGATCGCTGCTTTCGACTATGTGATCGTGCTTGCTAACCTTTTTTTCTTCTTCAGGAGCTTGAGTTCCTTACAGATGCATCTGTTATCACACCACAACAGCTCTCATCGATTCTCTCCCAACTGCCAGAACAGACTCAACTTCATGCTCCTCTTTTGCAACAGCAGCAGCCCGTTCAGCTGCAACAGCAGCCAGTCGCACCTCCAGTTCAGCCACCATCGGCCCCATACTCACCTCCAACAAGTCAGTTCGCGAATACTACTTTGAACGAGAAAGCCGCTCTACACAATCAGTACTCCAGCCCGCCTCCTCCTCCTGCATACCCTCAAGTACCTCCCATCTTGTCTATCGCCACAGCCTTGTACGCTTACGCCCCCACGGATCCCGGTGATTTGGCGTTGCAACCGCACGACCGTATTCAAGTTGTAGAGCACATGAACAGTGACTGTATGCACTCAAAGCCTGGGATGTTTTGGTGGATCCCGCTGATTGTTTTCTACAGGGTGGCGTGGTCGTAACGAGCGCACGAACCTCGAGGGTATCTTCCCTCGCAGCTACGTGAACGTCATTGAAGAGAAGTCTGTGGGTGTCCAGCCTACAAACTACGGAAACATGCCTCTTGAAGTCAGCCAAAGCGGCTCCGCAACGTCCCCCGGCAAGCACCCGAGCAAATTCGAGGAGCAGGGCAAGAAGTTCGGAAAGAAGATGGGCAATGCCGGTAAGCCATATCCTCCTTGTTTTGGGTTGTGG
The DNA here is from genome assembly GCA_027569715.1 of Hamigera avellanea. Classification (NCBI taxonomy): domain Eukaryota; kingdom Fungi; phylum Ascomycota; class Eurotiomycetes; order Eurotiales; family Aspergillaceae; genus Hamigera; species Hamigera avellanea. The sequence continues at coordinate 140,551 of JAPDKU010000053.1, read as the reverse complement.
ATGTTCAGTGCTAATCTACGATCTAGCAATCTTCGGTGCCGGCGCAACCATCGGTTCCAACATTGTGAATAGCATCTTCTAGTTTTGTCAAAGCGACGAATATCACTTTGATCCGTTGCTGGTTCTCGGGCTCTTGTTGTATCGGAGGCAATCGGGGTTTTCATTATATTTTCGTTTCACCGGATCGGGCGTTAGGGGATTTCTACGTGCACAGGCCTGCTTCAGCGCCGATGTTGGATCAATCGGGCTCATTCTCAAAAGAGTTCGTCGCAGGTCGATCGATTTCTACTGATTCGTTCCTTCATGGGGCTTTCCTTTCACTGCAGAAGCGCCTTGAGCCCAGCTTCTGACCGGGATTTACTGGATTAGTATCATTAATGGGATCAAAAAATCTATATTATGAGGGCCATGCGCCTCCTCGACTAGGTGATCAATCGCCTGCTCATAGGATTTCCGACTCAGGTCTGTGCTTCGTAGGAGCTGTGGATTGATTCAGACCTGAGACACTCTGCATGGCTTCCCCGGCATTGACTTTGCCGACAACATATACTTTCTGCGGTTGGCTGGCATTCTTTTCACTGGGATCTTAGTGGGCTTGGTTCCAAGGCAGCAACATAGAACAGTGGTAGTTTGCCAGCAATATACGGAGTGCAATCTTAGAACAGAAGTATACCCTAACTATGCCCAGAAACTCTAGGTGCCTGCCGAGCTATGATGAAAGGTATTACATCGAGTATACAGAAGATAAACTGTTGGGCAGCTGTAGTATATAGCACAAGGTCGGTCTATAGTCCTATGTTTCCTGCGCACTAATTTTGAGACAGTCTACGAGTGCTACATCCCTAGTGGAATTACACTTAGCAAGAACACAATTTTCACAGTAGTGCATTCAGTGTACTACCGTATGACAGAGAGGTTCACCTGAGGCCTTAGAATGGCACGCAATTCTTGCCTTGAATTCGGATAAGATGAAATGAGGACAGAAACTTCCCACATCTTCCGAAAGAGTAAGCTATTTACTCGCTCTTTCCACTGTTTTCAATTGTGTTCCGCGCAGCTCCTTCCGTTTGAAATGTAGTCGGTAGCCCTGCCACTAGGGGTACTCGATTAGGCGCTCATCGAGTGTTACCTGGTGTTCCGCCGGCGACCCGCGACCGACCTCCTTCGACCAATCTTTCCTGGATCATCATATTGTTGCCAGCCAACATCTCTGGCTAGTTCGTGCATCCAAAAGATCACTATTCTTGACATGCGGTTTAGCCGCCAGAGTTTGCCTGGACCAGGAACATAATGGATCACAAGGCTCTCTCGTGGCCCCCTGGCGGCTCCCCGGTATGGACTGGGCAATGTCGTGGCTGAGTGGCCGATGCGTGCGAGGGTTGGTTTCAGCTGAAACTGGTATCTTCCTGAGTCCTGGAGGCGAATTGTATGGTGTCTTATAAGCAAGAGGCTTCGCATTCTACTAATACTCTGAAATGACGTTGGTACATTTACTTTGGCGTGTTGCACATACCTTGTGCTTTATTTTTGACGGTGTCGGAGATGGACTGGCGCTTTTCACTCGTTGTACCACTGCTCATACCCTGTGTTTCAGCTGGTTCTGATGGTTGGGATGATTTCACGAATAATCTTGCAACAGATCTTGTATGCTTTATCAATCGACAAACCAACCGACCGGGAAAAAAGAATACTGATATTGACTGCGCTAGGCACCCCTCATCACCTTATTTGGGGAGCAACTCACGAAGCAGTTTCTCTCCGAGTCAGTCAGTATTCTCGATAATTTCATCTTTGCATTGGCACCCCTGGGTATCTTAACGGCTGTCGTCTCCGTCATTCGAGTTTGCGGGAACTCGTCTCTGCGAGCATTCATTGGACGAGCCCAAGAAGGACCTGGTAATGCAGAGAATGAGCTGCTATCATGCGTGTCAGAGACCACTGCAGAGCTTTTCAACGATGCTGGGATCTCGCGAGTCTTTGGGAGACCTAGAATTCTGGAAGTCGTGACATGGGAAGACAAGGATCCCACGACTAATGAGAAATCGCTCGTAATTGGAACATTACGAGAAGCCCTGGAACGGAATGCCTGGTATGCCAGGCACGGGGAGTATAATTTCTCCCAGCGAGAGGACTTACCAGAGCTTGATATCCCAAACTTGTCATTGAATAAAGGGATCAGAAGGAAAAGCAAAGCGTGGTTTTATCTTGCTGCCATCTTGGGCTGCTTCTTGCAAATAGGTATACTCTGAGAAACACCCATTCAAAGTCATTCTCCGAAAAACTGATGTTTTACATAGGAGTGATTATATATTCTATACTTATCGTTTTCGTGTACCCGGAATCGTTCAAAAAAAAGGGGAAAGCAGTGGACAGTTACGCTTTCCCGCTCTTCCTCACCGGGACTGTACTTCTTTCTACGGGGATGTTCCTCTGCGCCTTCATCATCGAGCGCTCATCACGGGAATACTATTTTCAACCTTCAAAGCCGAGTAAGATCTACTGGCTGCAGCCGGGCGGCCAGAATGTGGGAGATCAGGTGTTCGGTGCATTTCTAGGAGTCAGCGAAGATCACGACGCGCAAGCAACCAAAGACCTTATATATATCAAATCGAAGCGAGATCATGGATACAATGTGAAAGATGGTCAGCTTATCTCCACTGTGTCACTAACCATGGTGGGGTTTATAGCTCAATTCGTCGGGCTAAGAGGGTTGCACTCTTCGATCACCCTGGCTCAACTAGGTTCCACGCTTGTGATGGCCGTTGTCCGAACATGCCTTCGGACAGATAGAATTGACGCCGATGAGAACCAGTTGACCAACGAAGAACGAGAGCTTACCTCGCACAACCAACAAGAACTAGACTGCTTTGCGTTTCACCTTGCGAACATCGATTCATTTTCCGTGCTTTCAACTTTCTCAGACTCGGCACATACATCAATAACGGCCCAGTCCAGTCCATCTACCACGGCGACCACTGGGATCGGTCAGCTAGGAACCAACACCGTCCGAATGAGAGCCCGTCTTGCAGAGTTGACCTCTGATTCGGCCAAAGGTCGAACTATTGCTTGGGACGATCTTCCCATTCGGAAAATTGCTCGGGACCTAGCACATGCAATCGAGTCCACCATGGATATATTGTCAAGCTGGAGAAATATTCATGACAACTCCAGTAGCTTTACACTGACCTTCAGAAGCCAGGTCATTGGTTGCAAATCCACGCCGCCTCTAGTTGAGCCTTACTCAATACCCCTTCAGAGGTCCGGGGACACACTGCGCTGGAAAGTTGACGAATATCAACTCGAAGCAGTCTTGGGTCTGTGGACATGGTCTCTCTTGAAGTCAGATAAGAGATGGCCCCGACGGATTCTTGGTCGCATGATTGGTTTGACCAAAACGGAAGCAAGCAAAGAAGAGACGGATCTGTACTTCCACAAGTGGATTTTCAGGCAGACTGAATCTCAAATGGTTTCTTCTAGGATGGTCTCTGCTTCTCACCAGATGTTTGGGTATTACTCTGATGATTACCCAAACGATATGGATATTCTGGTTGTGAAAACAGAAAACAAGTTGGATAGAATGACAGCCCAGGACATATATATACACTTTCTCAATGACGCCCTTCGTGGGTTTGGCGAGCTTGGAGGCGACACCGGCATCCGGCCCGGATCGCAGAACACATTCTACGCCCACAATACTCGACTTGACGAATTAGTTCACTGTTTCGAAACAAGCAAACTTGGATCGAGAGAAGACGCTCTTTTGTGCATCGTTCCAGTTTTGAGACACCGAGGTATGTTACCAGAACTCGCAGCAGATTCAGCTAGCGTCAGAAAACTGGTGGAGGAATGCATTCAACAAGGCAAGTGGTCGCGTGCATTTTCGATCGTACGCTGGCTCTGTGAATGCTGCGATGGCGATGAGTTCGAGCGTTCACTGTCCGAGCTCGGCTTTCTCTGCCGGAGGGCAATGCTTCATACCGACCCCGACTTTCAAAAAAGTGGTCTTGCTGAGGTCTCTAAGATCTTACAGTCTGACATTAGACCCAAGTATGTTACAAAGTCAAGGAATCTTCGACCACCGACATGGATGCGTTCTCAGTCATACTGTGACTGGTGGAAATCATTTTCGAGTCAATTGGGATGGATCATATGGCATGTCTGCAAAAGCAAGCCCGATTCAGCGTCGCTGACAAACCTACTGGAATCGTTAGGGAGCTCGGAAAACTCAGTCCTAACTGGAAAGCTCAATGGGAGTGAGCATGCGGCAGAAGAGGGTAAGCACGCTCTACTCCAGTGGCTGAGTAACGAAGATGGGATGCCGTTGGAGAATCTCGACGATCCTGAAAGCTTAGATACCTTGCTTGAGCTGGCATTCGATTGGGCTTGTCAGAATGGTTGCCATTTCCTTCTCCAATGGCTGCTGATGTCATGGCTGGAAGCCGGAGTCAATCTCACCCAGTTTTTATACCGCATTCTCTTGTTGGCCACAAGGCGTCGTTGTCGAGAGGCCATTCAAACAATGATTCGCCGTGGCCTGAATATCAATCTGCAGGACCCAGTGGACGGCAAGACCGCATTGATACAAATGGTCATTGAGAAAAACGAAGATGCTATCCTCGAACTGCTGTACAATGGAGCCGATGTTGATGGCAAAGCGCTCAATGGCGTGACTGCCTTGACAAGCGCAGCTCACGAAGGAAATCTGGAGATGGTCACACTCCTCCTACAAGAAGGAGCTGCCACTGATGCAATAGATCAGAATGGCCTGACGGCACTTCTCTGGGCAACACAGGCAAATCAGGTGGACACTGCCAACCTTCTACTTGAGAACGGCGCAGATATTGAAAAAGCGGGCATCGCCGGGTACACAGCGCTTGTTATAGCAGTTGCAGAGAATCACCTCGAGATGCTCGACCTACTGTTGCAGAGAGGCGCCAGAGTCAACACCCAGGTGGAGGATGGGTCTACGCCATTAATGATTGCGGTACGAAGCAACCATGTCCACGCAGTCTCAATGCTATTAGAAGGGGGAGCAGATGTTCATGAGGAGGATTGGACTGGAGACACGGCGTTCACTTTGGCCCGATTTCTAAGGCGTGACGAGGTCATTCCACTCCTGGAGAAAGCTGCTGCCACCAAATAGGCATGTTTCCGATTGCAAAACTACTTGTACAGCTTTTAGACACCAAGGAAAACAGGCTACAGATAATTTGACATCGATCTAGAGCTGCCAGGAATCGATTTTTCAGCACCGATGCAGCCCTAGAGCGAACTACACACTTGTAAATCTTCATTGCACTGAACCATAGTACATAGGTGCCTCTGAACGCTTTCCGCCCCACTTTATTACACGATTTGAGGCGACCATAATCAACTTAGGATACTTATGCTGGGCATGATTTCAATGAGGGTTGCAGAGCTCTGTTCGCTTCGTGTGCAGAACCCCGCTTTCAGCTCGAGTGCTCGGTAGATCTCCGACCACAGTTGATGAGCAAGGGGGCGTAGAAGAATATACCTCTAAGCGCTGGGTGGCTTTATTTATTTATTTGAAAAGTTGAACAAGCATAGCCGCATAGCGACATAAAAAGCGGGAAAATTGAGCTGCGATTCCAATGTCAATCACTTGTGCTAATTTAAGGATTCGTAATCACATGTGGGGGGCCCTCGTATTTAAGTGCAGCAGCCATTTAGTTCTGTATTTAGACTGGGTTGGACTTGCTACCGCGCATCGACCAATGGGAGTGCAAAGTCTAGACTCCATGCTGCAGAGCGACGGCCGCCATCACCTCCAGCAGTCCAGCTCACTGCTCAGCCTCTCGATCGACACTCGTCCGCAGCGTAGGTAAGCGCCTGCCATGGCCTGCGGGGACGAAATGCCACAGTAAGGAAACTGCTGATTTGCTGCTCTTCTCAGGAGCCTCTTGGGCAAGCTGTGAGAGACTGATCTTAAAATGCGCCTCCGTGCTCAGTTGCTCTTACAATGCATTGTCATCTCAGCTTGTCTAGCTCCTTGACATCTATACACTTGGTCTCGCATTTTGTCCTTGGATCAACATAATCGGCCTGGTTGCCGGTTCCCAATCATACATTGTAAGGACAATCAATGACAGCATTTGGAAATACCTATTTTGACCAATAACTTTTTCATTCCCTGAAGGCTTTTTTAATTCATCGCGAAGCAGCAACCCCGCGAAAGTCTCTGTGTTGACCTTCGGATTATGCAAATCCAGCACCAGCTATAGTTGACATCGAGAACTTCATTATTTAGCCCTGGTATATCTATATATATACAGATGTCTCAACAAATTCATTACCCACCTCGTATGACCCCTACCCCGGATCTCTTCCTTAAATGGAGAATGTTACTAACCTTTTCCTACATGACAGCCCCGCAAAACCCAGCAGGTATAACACCGTATCAGCTATCAATAAAAGTATACTTACAGATTCCAAGGCTTCCAGCCACCGCAGGCCTCTCCGGGCTTCCCACCTCCCAGTCTCAGCTACCCTCCCCCTCCAAAGCAGACGCCTCCGACTGCTGGCTATCCTCCCCCTCCATCGTCCGTAAGCCCTCCACCGTCCGCTGTCAATGCTGCAGCTTTCGCCGCAAATGCAGCGTGGGCATCTCCCCCAACGTCCCCACCAGCGGCGGCCAAACTCGAACAGATTCCCGGAGGAGCGCCTGCATTCGGGTCTTTCGTCGGTGCTGGTGCGACTAACCAGGATGACGTGGGAACCTTCAATGGCGGGAGCTACAGGGTCAGTCATCGGGATACAAACTCATTGCTCACCGTCCAGTTAGCAATGGGTTGCCCACTGTCAGCGAAACCAGGTATGATCGGAGGTCGTCTAATATACCCGTCAGTCGAAGGCGAACAACTGATCTCTTTTAGGTGCAATGATCGCGATGTCTCCCACCATTACGCTCAAGGGAGCTGTCAAGTTCTCTATCAAAAAGCTTCTGGTTGGAGGCGAGATGTCCCAGTCTACATATACCGGCCCGGGGGAGCTTCTCCTCGCCCCCTCCGTTCTCGGCGACATCATCACCCTGCGTCTTTCGGGATCGGATTTGTGGAATGTCGGGAAAGACGCTTTCCTGGCTGCAACGAGTGGTATCGATAAGGAATACCAGGGCCAGGGGCTGTCGAAAGGAATGTTCTCCGGCGAAGGCTTCTTCGTCTACAAGATGACCGGTACCGGTCTTTTGTGGCTCCAAAGCTTCGGGGCTATCATCAAGAAAGATGTAAGTTCTAACTGGATCTCATTTCATGGTTCATCGAAACATCTTGTTTTCCCCTTCCATCTAACGCTTCTGTCCCAGCTCGTCGACGGAGAAACCTACTTCATCGACAACGGCCACCTGGTGGCCTGGAACTGCAAATACAAGTTGGAACGCGTCGCTTCCGGCGGCATCATCTCCAATATGAGTTCGGGCGAAGGTCTGGCCTGCAAGTTCACCGGTCCCGGTACGGTATATATGCAGACCAGGAACTTGACTGCCTTCGGTGCCCAAATTGGTGCAAGCACCGCGAGCGGATGAGCCCCTATGCCTTGAGTACGATGGCCCGGCCGAGGAAAGGCGTTTCAATTTTCACGATTTATAGGACAGATGCATCTTTCTAGCATCATGTTTTTGGTATACTGTGACGGTCGTTTTATTCGTCCTGATGTTTGTACTTTGATTTTTTGCGTGTTTTATATAGTCTGCATTTGATTGACAAAGAGCATCGCCTCTCTTAGCTTTTTTTTAGCGTTCTGAAAAGATCCCTTGATGATGTTCGCTTGAAATGCCATATGAGATACATTATGGTATCCCTTGAAAGAACTGAAATGGAAGGAAAAGGGTAGACATAAACATATATCATATCATTTTAGTCGATGCGGAATCATAGTCATATTGAGAATGGGAAGAGAAAAAAGGTAAACAGGCGGCTGCAATGAGGTCATACCAATTCCATGTCATGCCATGCTAAGTCTCTTGCTTTCGTTCTCCTTTGCTTTTTTACAACCGTACGGCATCCAAATCAGAGTCCTCATTTCCATCCACATCGTGAGTTTCTTTAAATGAGATTAGTAAACACTCAAAACATAGGAAACAACCGCTGCCACCACGCGACTCCCCACGACATCAACCCGTTTAACCCTGACGCTTTCTGCGGCCGACTTGTCCACGGAAACCGGTTTTGATGGCGGCGACGGAACGACGAGATCCGCAAGAATTGCAGGTGACGAAGTACAGACGGTTCTCACCCTTGTTGAGCTCAGTGTCGGGACTGCGGCAGGTTTTGCAGGTAACATATTCGACTGGAAAAGTGGTCAGTACATCTCTTTATATGTGCGGTTACAGCCGCTTCAAAGGGACAGGGTCCCGGAGTGGCAACAACATACCGATATATCTTCTGAGAACGTTCTCAATCTGCTTCTGTTGGAAACGACCCTTGATGACAAGACGTCTGCTTCCGTCCACACTACCGCTGGTACCCAATTCGGCGAACAAGAACTGCATGACGTGGTCGTCGGAACGCTTCATACGTTTGCAAATATCGGCGATGTTGGCGAAAATGGTACGGCGGTTACCTTCACGCAGACACTGGGGAGGAGGAATCTTGTAGGACTTGGTGCCGCTGGACAAGAGGTCGGGGTGGTGGCTCTGGATGAGGGAGAAGAAGCGGGTGACGAGGAGGGAGTAAGGAATAGCTTGTGTCGCGTCGTGAGCCCAGATGCCAGTTCCAGCCTCGAGATCTCCTTCGGGAACCTCGTTGGCCTTCTCCTCTGCGCCCTCTTCTCCGACACCAGCCTCGGCGAGCTTGGCCTCGAAATCACCGGCGTCGACCTTCTTAACTGTCTTCTTCTTCTTCTTTTTCAAGGCGGTGGGGTCGAACTCGCCGTCGGCAACGTTCGCGGCATCGTCACCCTCGGCATCAGCGTCCTTGGTCTTCTTCGACTTCTTCTTTTTCGCCAGTCCCTTGAAAAGTTCGGTGACTTCGTCGACTTCCTTGTCTGGTGTGCCTGGTCATTATCAAGCTATATCAGTATGTGTTGTGGGCGACGAGATGATAGATGGCGAGGCGAGTCGGCTGCAACGACGTACCGGAAGCGTGCTGCTCAGCTGTGGATTTCTCGGCACCGTGAGGAGCCTCGGTGATTTCGCCGTTCGTATCCATGATGACTGTTCCTTCACTGAATGCGACCGACTTCCGTTGCTTCTGAATAGGTTCGGCCTCCTAATTCAACCAGACCCAACGTCAGTAAAATTAGGCAAAGGACGAAAAGAGCCGTTGCCAAAAATCAAGCACAACGATCTGTCACGCAGGGGGATGTGGCAGACAGGGTGTGGCAATACGAGCGTTGACCGTGCTGAGGGGTATGAATTGTGAAGACGCTGGTGTCGAAGAAAATGTGGGAGGGACATCGGCAAAAGGCAAACAGGGTGTGACGTACAGTCTCCGCCATTTCGATGCTCACAGAAGTTCAACACTCCACCAAATTTGAAGAAGGGTATTTCTCGTAGCTGCAAGTACGCTCTTTATAAGGGGACAAGGTGATATAGGGCCAAAATCTGGACGACCGTATCTGGCAGCGATGGCGACCTGTTATCGCGGTTTGTGGTCACGTGAATTGACTGAGTCAGGTTCCTTTGAAACTTTGCGTGAATGTGGATCATCACGTGCCAGCACCCTCCTGATTACGTCGAGTGGTCCGGCCTGGTTGAGCGGAGCACCGCCCGGAGGTCCCTTGGCTTCTACTCCGTAGTGAGGAGCAAACAACATCAACAACTCTCAACATCTCTCCGTTGATGTATCTTTTGTCTTCAGGGCGGTAGGCGGGCCACTGCTTTACGAAGCTCACCCTCTTTCCACCTTTTTCCCCTAGGGTCCCATTTTTAGCTATTCACCATGTCTTACGCTTCACCTGCCGCCTCGGACCCGTCCCTCTCTACATCCGCCTACATGGTCCCCTCCTCATACAATTCATACTCTTCGGCCTCGGATGATGATGTTGCCTCCTTACCTTCCGAATCCACAAGTGCATCAGATCTCGAGACTCTCTCTGACGACTACTCGGATGCCGAGGAGGAGTGGAGGGAGAGCATCGAGCAACTCGAGCTGCTTTTGACCATGGTTATTGTGCCTTTTATAGGGAAATATTTTGGAAGGAAATGCGCCTACTGGGGTATGTGCTCAGGCCTCGATAATTTCCATATCCAAGCGCGGATTGCTAACTACTGGGAGCGGTATAGGCTGGACCAAATTCATGGAATGGAAATACCCCGTTGAGATCGTGATGAGCAACAAGGCTGCCTTCAAAGGAGCCGGTGTTGTTGAAGCCCTCGCGACTCTGTGATAGAACCTGATATAATATAAATGATGCATCCGTTCGCACGAAAGTCAAGACAGGAGATTTGATAGCCACGCAGACCTCAGCTTGTCGACAATAGTTCAACGTCACCGAGCACAGCAGAAGCCTTGAATCTTTCAAAAATGCATCTACTATGCTGCTTTTCCGATAGAGGACTTGAAACCAGGGCCGATGAGTACTTGTCAAGTCAAATACTGATAGCATACTTTGAGTTTTCCTGCTCGGTGACATCGGGCCATGTCAGTGCTGCCTCCCAACTTTGGTCGCTTCTCAATTGGCGTTGAGAGGAGCGTTTATCTACTATGCCGACTGGAGATGGCTTAAGGGAATCAAAGAGAGGGTCGTACAGAGCAAGAACTTTTTTTTTGATACCAGATCATACTTTCTATTCTCGATGATATCGCAATGCAACTAGCATTGTTGTCATGTACCAAACCGAATATGGCAGCAGAATAATGTCAACAGGAACTAGTTGCATGGATGAAACACGAGACTACATCAGTAATTGGATACAGACGTTGTTACACTCAACACAAGCGAGATTGAACTGACCACTGCATCTGTGTACCCTTTGAGTGACGATTTACATTTCAAAGCGAGTGTACTCGTCATGTGACGGGGCATCATTGCCGTTTGCTCTCAAATAGGTAGCCACTCTCCAAAAGGCAGCTGCGTTGTCTCATCTATTTCTGCAGGGCGTTGAACTCTTCTTACTGCTGTTCCAGTCTCTATCTACTCCTTTTGTTCTTTTTAAGTCTCAGTTACAGAGACCTTGGCCTTTTGTTTATTCACCAACTCTACGTTAAGTTTCGCGGCCTCTTTTCTCTTCTCGGTCTCATCCACATTCCCAAACGACATCCCCATTCGTTTCATAGCGGGCCGAGCGAAATACGAAGGATCACTGCATCCATCCGGAGTCAGAAAACGTTCCATTGGTCCTTCTAAGCATATCCCCTGTCGCTGGTCGAGAAGCTTAAGCTCTGCATCGAACAGCTTCTCCGAGCGGGATAGCCACTCGATCTCACGAGCACTTTCGATCTGGAGTTCCAGATCAGCAAGGATGTCGTCCCCATTCGGCTGTTTGGTAGCTCCTGTCCCGCGTTTCGAGTACAACGCATGTCTTCGCTCTTCCCGAACGACCTTTTCGGCCCAAGTGACCGGTTCGACAATGCAATTCTTCAGGGTGCAGGGTTAGCATTCATCTTCATGGCAGGAGCGACAATCTCACCCGCTCCATCAGCTGGTCATGTTGTGCAAGATGACGTTCTGTCAGTGGATAACCACCCGTGTTCTTGGTCATTCTCGGGTATCAAAGAAAGCTATCTGACTATTGGTATTGGAGATGTTATGCTTTGGCTTGAACACAGCGGAGGAAAGGTAAATTTACCTACTCTGACAGGAATTCGGCGAGCTTCTAGTGCACTTTCTTCCAAGGCACCCTAAAGCTCTGGCTGAGGGGGAGACGAGCAAAAATGTCGACTTTTACTGACATGGGCCAGTCTTTATAGATGTCGAAGTACCGTGACACAACTAAGGGTATCATTCTGCCCTGAGACCCGGCAGTTTGGAACCCTACACGGTACCTACTATCAAACTTGTCGATCTACGGACTTGATAAGGATCCAAGCGAGCTGGTTGTCCGCTACCGGTTGCATCAAGATTATGCTTTTCACATGCATTCGAAGTCTGCAAGTTAGGGCTTCGCCTAAGGTGAGAAGATCCACCTTGTCCAGGCCGCTGGGCCCTCTTGGACAAAAGGACATCCCACGACCCGCGGTGTGGGGAATTAACATGGCTTTTGTCACTTCAAGAACCTCAATGGCCAGTGATGCATCGGCAATACCAACCGTGTAACCCAAGGTCGAGAGCCACAATACTTCCAAGCCATCATGGTAAGTCCGAGACTATCCAGTCGTTGATTTGCAGCTTATTTTAAGCCATGATGTTGGAGTTCTTCAACTTATTGGCGATTAGCTCCGTGGTACCCAGAACCTTAGTGATTCGGATTCTGTCTGCACTGTACGCGGCTAACATTCGAATTGGACTTGCTACACGAACCAGACCTAAATCTCCCCCATCATCAATCATGGCTGTAGGATGACTCTATCAGCCGACTCAAACGGAACATGGGCCTCAAACTCAGCGCAGATATCGACATACACCGCAGTTGCTAAGAGAAACATCTCTTTCGATATTCCCGGAAAGGGCACTGGACTTGTCAAAGCCTTGCATTAGTGCCGGACCATCACTGAGGTTATGACATGAGTTCCTGTGCTGCATGTATCAGTTGCCCGACCACAGGAATTTGCACTTCTGCATGGCTGTCAAAGTTTCTTGACCTATTCCTTTCGGACGGCCGGGATCCTTCCCGCTTGATTTGCATCATAGCGGTCTCCGAACTTACCATACTCTCGGTACAGTCCAGTCCTCGTGCGGCCCGCACTACCGGTGACTGGATTTCTTTCGTTATCTCAAGAACGAAGCCATTCTGTTCGCGGGTCCTGCGACGAATGGCCTGCCATATGATGATTACGGCTAGCTTATGCATACTTTTCATTAGAGCAAAACCTATGGATACCCCGGTCATCACTCCAGTCTGAACAAGTGGGAGGAACCTCCTTGAGCTGCATTGTCTGCAACACAAAACTGCCAGCCACTCCTCGGACCCTCCCGAAAGATGGCCGTGCAAATCAAACCGCCCGCATTGCCTATACGCATTACACACTGATTACACACTGATTAGCCCCGTGCAGGGAGTACTGTCGAAAAAGCAAACATATCACCCGCCCAATAGCTCCGAAGTCACTGGAAGCCCACAACGTTGCCCCATCTCTGTGTAATTACTTCAAAGTTTACGTCTGATTCCAACCGGACGGCTATTCGCTGCATGCCCCTGCATTTGATGATGTGTCCATGCAAGGTAAAGGGGCGTAGTCCTCTCAACGCTCCGACCCCGTGCGCTGATACTGCTTGCGGCACCCGGAGACTTGGAAGTTGAGGGGCAGTTCCGACATTGCGGTTCCCCGCGTGGCTTTTTCGACGGAAGCCAAGAGTGAAATCAATGACGCTCGGACGTAAGATGCATCGATGTGTGACAGGTCCAATGCAGGCTGCGACTCAAAGATGGGTTCGAATGCAATAATGGCTGCGAGGACTTCTTTTAGGAAAGAGATGCGTTTTGGAACGAGTCCTAGAAGCAGTCACTGTGCGGAATTCTGGAAAAGGAAGACGTTGCTGGGGATATCCGCGTGTTATCGTGGTTCGGTGTGCAGTTCATACATACACCCTTGTCCACTTCGCACCGGTGTGGCTGCGGGAATACAGCCCGCGTCCCCGCTACCAGGGTCTCGGGTCACTTGGGTTGATTGCGAATGGCTTGAAAACAGAAAAGGTTTTCTTTGTCCTCAGAGAGTAACGCTGTCCTCGGAGGAATCTTGCTTGCCTTAACATGATGTAACTCGGCCTGTGTAGGCCCATGATACCCGGGCTTGATCTCCCAAGGAAAAAAGGCAATCTCCCCTCCAAACCCCTCCGGTGACAGGGATGATGAAAGTCTCAAAAATTGGTCCTGCAAGAAAACGTCCATCCCGTCAGATTTCTGCATGATCAGGGCTCGATATCTTGCCCTATTGGCCAAGTCTCCTCTCTTTCCCTCCGCAAATATGCCAGAGCCTCGACCAGACTACCACCATACCTTAACATGTGTGACGGGTTTAGCGCTTACCGTGCATGTGTAGCACGCCTGAGAACTGTTCGGCCAGAAACCAGCGATTCTGTGTTGTAGCCTCCCAAGTTGGAGGCAAGCAGGCATCCAATCTCCTTCCTGATTGAGACTCGGATCCAGAGTGTCGGGATTTCCAGCGATGCATGATTTCAACCTATGTGTCGTAGTGCAGCTCTAGTTTGGCGTGCCACTCCTTCGGTACGGAGTATTAGCGGCTACAATGTTGTCGCCTTGATGGCAGGTATCGTCATGAAGGGAACAGTCGAAAGTTCAATATTTCGTTGGTCACTGCAAGTGATGGATCTTGAGAATCGTGAATTCCGTCCTAGGCTGATGTACATACAATCGGAAATCTGCTATGTGATACATATTTTCGAAACCAAGTGTGTATCAGTAGAGCTTGTTCTGTCGCCAAAAGTTCGGTGGTTCCTCAAATGGAGCGAGATTGATGTCAATTCCACCTGCTCTTGACCGGTCGGGTTCAAGATCTGTTTGTTCTAACAGCGACACACTTGTGAACTGCGGATCTTGATAATAATCTGCCGGAACTCGTGGCGATGTGCGCTCGTGACCAGTATACCACTCCAGTTCTGGGTCTTCGTAACCAAAGATATGTTCTCGGGCAGAATAGCTGCTCTGTAATAAATATGCGGCATCGCAGACATTTGGTTGTGAATGAGGTGCGGTATCCAGGAAGTGGGCAGACGACGACTCGATAGCAGATACCCCGGTCAGCACCTCTGGGTTCATTTGGGTTCTCTCACCATCATTTCCCGAACAGTCAGAGGTCAAACCATCTTGCATTTGGCACCTCGGTTCTTCCGAGTGCATGATCAGGTCATAAGCCATGTCAAGGGTCTGAAGCATGAGTTCCTCGTTGTCTTGTAATGGTTGGTCTGGAAGGTTTTCGCACAGCAAATCCATGAGTTCCAGGACTTGCTCGACTGGATAACTTCCAACTTGTATATTTTCACTACATTCTGAGCATCGAAGTAGAACCTCGGGAACATCTCCGGCGTCTCCGTTGCAATGAGGAGAGCCTTGAGATCTCGGTTCGTCTTTGAAGTGCTTAAACTCGACGTCCTTCGAAAGGCACTTGATGCTATGTTCAGGTAGATCGTTTGCTACTAGATTTGGCTCATCGACCAACTGGTCGTGCCGTACGAGGTTTTTGAACCGAGAATTGTCTGCAGCAATGTTGAGATGATAAGCCGGGGACGGTCGTTCTTGACCTAGATTGTCCCTCTTAACAATTGCTTCTGTGCAGTGAAAACCTGGCTGTCGCTCTGTAAGCCTCTCTACATCGTTGGCTTCCTTCAATTGCTTTGAAAAGTTTGCAGTATGTGGTTCCTGTTTATCATGCGAATCTTGCTGCAACCCTGGACACCTCGACGGTACGGCTGTGTCGTTCGCCACGGAGAGATCGCCTGGTGCCAGACCATACGAATTATGTCGCTCTTCAAGAAGCCCTTTTAGCTCCTCGAGGCTCCAATACTTCTTTTTTGCGCCAGGCAGTCTATCTGTGGAGCTGATGATTCGAGACCGCAATCCGGAAACGAGAATATTTTTGACATGCGATTCTAAATTTTGGTCGATTTCAGAACTGCCAAATTTGCTTTCTGACCAGGTATACGGTGTGGCCGTTGATGAAGCTTTCTCTGATCTTCGATCTTGGGGATATAGATTGGACCTTGATTTTGAGAGATCGATCTGAGATTCTGGTTCGGTGCAATGTGAGGTGAAGTCCTTAGAGGGTGCTGTATATGCCGCTGCCAAATGACGATTGTGTCGACGTAACTCTGTATCGATTCCATTGCCCGACGACGATGGTCTCGACTTTTCACGAGATGCTGGGGTAACGGTATGCGGCCGACGAGATTCACGCAGAAAATAATGCGAAATCTGCTTAGAGCTCTTCAAATTCTCCTTCCGCTTGACATTCTGGCCGTTGGAACTATTGCATACCGGCTTTCCTTCGCAATCTTGACGGGTCTTCTTTGATAAGAAGTTCATTTCCGAGAATGAAAAATCGGGCACTTGGAAAGCCCTTTTGTCAATTCACCGAACAACTAGAAGTGCGAAATCGTCTCACCTTCGCCAGTTCTGACCGCGGACGATGTCTTTCCCTTTTGAAAGATGCCCATATTCATCGTAGAGGACAGCTGCTCAGAGTTATCAGCAGTCAGATCATTACCGTGAGTAAGCCCTTACCGTCAGCCGGTTTCGTGCCACATTAGGAGCATGAAAATTCGCGTTCATGGTGTGCTTTCTGTCCTTCTTCCTTGAGCCTTTTCTACTTCCCGTTCTTCCGGACTTTGCAGTACAAGGCCGCGCTTCCTTATACTCGTAGCGATCTGGTTTTGGCTTATGTCGTGGTCTTCTCTCGTATATATTCTTCTGTGACCCCTCATGATGCTCTGAAGCGGACGCTTTTCCGAAGCATGCAGGCTTTGATCCTTCACCTTGAGTTTCAGCAGTATAGTGGTGCCTCTTCGAAGGTTTTTGTATCTCATCCCTTCTGTTTTCGGTGGTGATTTCGAGCCGGTTAAGGGAGGGTTGGTGGCCGAGGCGAATCCGCTTTGTACCCGGCAAATGCGTCCTGCTTTGACCATCTGGACACAACTAGTCAGCTATCACTGGACTTGAAGGGCTATCTATGGAGCAGACACCGCTAAGATACTTTCCTTGAGACGGGTCTCTTCTTTTACGCCGGGCTTGGGTCGAAGCTCCATGCGTGTTGACGGGGTCAATCCGCAAAACACTCGCTACAGGCGATTCTTCGTTGCGAGTATTTATTTCTCTTGAGCCACTGCGATTCCAGCTACCGTCGTCATTCACATTCGATAGCCAGGTGTATACCCAATCGTATTCTGCTCGCTCCATACCCGAGAAGAATTAGGTGGAAGAAGGCGAGAACGGCGCTTTACAGTGGTGAGAACGAAATGTCCCGTTGCAGAATGCATGCATTGCAGCACTCTACATCTAGATATGCTGCAGGCGGGTATAGTAGACCGAAAGATGACCAATGAAATAGATAGCATTCTTGAAAGGATTCAACATCTGCAAGTAAAGTGTTCCGCAGTAGTAACGATTGTGAGTTTACAGTACTGAGGAAATCTGCGCCAACAAAGAGGAGACCGTGAAGGAAGCAGCCACACCACTTTAGGCAAGCACCACCCATGCCTTCTACACCTGCCGCTACTCGGTCATGACCATCATCCCATCATCTAACTGCACTTGCTGCAACTACAACACTGCGACACTGTTCAAAGAATTTAACAAGGCATTCTTCTTGACTTGGGTTTACCGAGAAGTTTCCTTGCCTTTTGTTGTTAACCAAGGTTTGTTCTACCCCGAACCAAGCTTGAAGAACAAAATGCTCAACCTTGTCACTTCTCCACTAGACTTAGAATGGCCGGTATCTTAGTTAAACTCATGGTTTTAACGACATTACGAGGCGATAAACGCTTTCGCCAGCCGGAAATGCATCTGTCAACCTTGCTTGAAACAAGGTCTGGACTCCGGAGGAATCCTGGAGTCGGGAACTCAGCCAATGAAATGATACTCGCAAGACAACAAACTTTGCTAGCATCCTTGGAACATCTCATGATACAGAGTTAGACTATGGACGTTAAACTGCCCGAGTTCGGGGGAAGCAGCATTGTCAATCCTCCAAAAGACCGACCACTATGCCGTTGTACCCTGGGATAAGATCTTCAATCGCAGGGCAGTCAATGGGCAGCCAACCACCATCTTCTAGTTGCTAGTCTCCCATCGCGTCATGTCCAGCTGATCAGCCAGTTCGGTAATTCATCCGGCGCCGTTGTTCTGATTCTCACCAGTAGCAGATCATTCAACCATGTCGAGGGAAGCTTGCGAGGGGTTCTCTGTGACTCAACTGTCGGGACGAAGCCAGATTCGCTGCTGGCCCGATCGCTGTAAGCTCTCCTGCATCATGCATGGAGCATCACTACAACTGCTGGACCCACTGCATTTCCCATTACCTCTCGCCTGAGCGAATTATCTTCCCCGTTCTCCGAGACCTGGCTTGTGAAATGGCAAAAACATGTGCGCAACTGCTCCATAATTCGAGTGCTCACTGCTCAGTGGCAACTGGCAAGTGCTGTGCAAAAGTACAATGCACGAGGTATTACTTTAAAGGGCCAAGAAGAAAGCGGGTCAAGCGAGGGTTCTCCACAATGGTTTCGTGGCCTCTGAATCTGTTTCGCAGCTTCGAACCTCGATCGCTCGATTGGCGCAACTAGTCTATACATTCGGGGACGTTATCAACTTATCTGAAGGCTTTATCATCGGCTCCAGATCATTGCATACGATATGCGAGGTACGCGCTCCAAGCCTCAGCCCAAACGAAGCGTACCAAATAAATACTCATAGGGTTTCTAGCAACGACAGGGCAGCATTAGCACGATTGCCGTGCAAGCAGCAAAGTGGCCTTTTCGCGCACATTGATAAAGTTAAGCTGTATGTAGGTACTCCTGTGCACAATAATCGCTATTACTCCATCGACTTCCCCGCCAAGGTCCCCATTATCCCAGGTCAGAGTAGTTGATGCACTCTGTGGTCCTTTTTTTTTTTTTTTTTTCCATCTGTATAAATGACACTGCGAGCCTCTCAAAATCCGCCAGAAGGTGAGCCTGGCTATGTAGAACCGTGGATGAAGAATGCCAAAAAAAAAAAAAATGTAAAATAAAAAGTGTGAAAATTTCTGGGAATTTGGGTTGAGGGGGGCTCGAGGCGGCGCATCAGCCATTGCTAGCGTCTAAATCCAAGGCCTCCTTTCTACTTGACCTGCAGGCTAGTTCTTTTCGGGCCTTTATCTCTTCGGGAAGACAAAGCACGCCCCCTCCCGCCCTTGTCCCTCCTTCAGAGTCTTCTCGTGCTGTCGGCAGTTGGTCGAAAAGGTCTGATCCAGTAGGCGGCTCAAACCAACCCCCACCACCTCTGTCTCTAGGGAATTTTCCTCTTTTCTTTTCTCCCCTGCTCCAAAATCCAAAAGGCAATTCACAGGGAAAAAAGATTCATTGTCTGTCCTTTTTCACTACTTTTCTGTTCTTCATCCCGTCACAAAGGTTTTGATTACAAACCTTCGGACATTCAAAAGTAGGTGATAAACAGATCCAGTTGCGCCATCTCTGCTGGCCGTCATCTCCAACTCACGGTACACTTGGAGTGCTACCACCATCTCAATTCATCCCCCTTTGCCCATTTTAGGAATTGAGACTGCTTTATTCTTTCAATCATTGACTTCCTTTACTTTCTTTCGGACGCTTTTGTCCTTCTTTTGTCATTATCGATAAAGACCCCTGCAACCCCGCGCTAACACTTCAAAGTCTCATCGATCACATCCAACTCCTAACGGAACGTCAAGATGTCCAAGCTCTTTGTCGGGTTCGTTCTCCGTTATAATCATCCTAGCATTCGCTAGGGTTTATACATCGTTTCTCTAATCTTTGAATGATAGCGGCCTCGCCTGGCACACTACTGATGTCACCCTGCGCGAGGGTTTCGAGAGATTCGGCCCAATCGAGGAAGCCGTCAGTATTCCCTACTCATTGAATACCAGATACCCGTTCTTCTATGAGCTATTTATCATCTGACCCTGCATTCTCTGTCTCTACAGATCGTTGTCAAGGACCGTGACACCAACCGTAGCCGTGGTTTCGGATTCGTTCGTTTCTCCAGCGATGCTGATGCGGACGCTGCGATGAGCGCAATGAACAACCAGGAGTAAGTTTTATAGTATCATTTCCCCTCAAATGTGCATACTCAGACAAAAGCAGATTCGATGGCCGCACCATCCGAGTGGATAAAGCGTCCGACCGTGCCAATCCTCGCAATGACGGAGGCTTCCACGGCCGCGGCGGATACAATCGTTCGGAAGGTGGTTATCGTGGCGGATACGGTAAGCGGTTCTAGACTTACCTTGTTAATCTTTAACTGACATATAGTTCAGGTGGTCAGGGCGGCTATGGTAACGGCGGCGCTGGTAGGCATCACCAATAAATCTCAGACCGAAGACTTCCAGGCCGTCGTCAAGGACTAGATACCCCCTTTTATGATGTGGATTGATTATTAACATGATACAGGATGGCGCAACAATGGCGGCCAGGCCTAAATGTTCTCCTAGCAGCTACCTACGCGACAGGATCTCTCTCTTAGGGTTAACGTGGTTGCTTGACGAAAGGGTGTTTCGAATTTCTTACCTCCCCCGAGAGGATTAAGCTATGAGATACGACAACGGAAAGGTTTCACTTGACGGCCGGAATTAGTGACGAGAAATGACGCCAGGAAACGGTTCATCTGGAACATGACGATAGTACCTCTACTCTGATTTTTCTCCATAAGATGATATGAGCTTCTCTCATGGAATGATATCCTGACGTTTCTTCGCCTTCGCGCATTTAATTTGTTTTACTTGCTTCCCTTTATCCTTTCGTGACCCCGTGTACTTTACGTGCTCTTTGATCCTCTCTCTATCGTGAGCAAGTTCTTGAGACTCGGTCGCTTTGCCATCGTTATTCGATCAACAGTCCTCCATACTCGACCTCTGTTGTTCTCTACCCCCTGTAGTCCTTGTTTCCTATGATCCTTTGTTCGTTTGTGAGACTGTTCAACGTGCGGTTTGTCTGTTGGCTTCTGTGTATGCTGCTCTCAAACGTCATGGGCAATGGGATAAGTCCGTACCGTGTCTGTACGACCAAACTACACGTTTACTCTGCTCGTGCATCCTGGAATTGGGTCTTCGGTTAGATAAAGATGTTGTACGACCCTGCAATATCCGATTGGACCCTTTGGACGGCGCCAAACGACACAGAAATATATTGCGGCAAGAATCCAACGCGAAGGGCGTCCAAGCATGCGATATATATTGATGCGGTTGCGTTTCTCTATCAGACCCTCTACCAAATAGATCCTCTCGTCTATAACGTTCCACCAGTCCTGTTCATCACTCGGTTTTAGGGAAACCGGTATGCGCCTGCGCCGAAGACTGGTCGAGGTATTTCTTCACATCTCTCTCCGCTTCTTCCTCTTCGATGGCCGCTCTTCCCTTCTCGATCGCCTCCACCCTGCGCACCAAATCCGTCACATGGACGTCGGCGGTGCCTAATCCTAGGCCCTCGAGTGCCTTCTCCAGGAGGAAAAGATACTCCGTGTTCTTCCCGCTCTGTCCGCGACTAACGCTGATGACCTGGGCAACATCTTGAGGATCGCGTCGGGCCGGGTCTCGTAGGAATTGAGGGTTGGATGGCTGTCCGATGTACACCATGCAGATTATCGGGGACGACGCTGTCGATGGCGATCCATCTTCGGGGGCCTTGGTGGCTGTCAATGCCGAAACGGCGGATATGGGGTAGAAGGGTGTATAGTGAACAGTGTATCCGTCGATTTCACGGACGTCAAGGTAATCGTGGACTTCTTCGGCGTGAGAGGCGGGGATGTGGTATGCAGCTCCCCAGACGGTGGCAGTGGATGAGGACTCGAGATGTGCATGCTGTTTGCAACACGGAACGGTCAGAAATGGTCTATCCAACAGACCACAAAAGCAAACACTTGCAGAAGATAAAGTGGCCACGGCAGTCGAGAGCAACGTGTAAGACTCTAGAAATGGAGCTTACCGGATCGTCCAGGGTTTCCCAAAACCTCTTCTCGATCACTGTTACCACTCGCCCTGGAGATTCAGGGGTCCCGCGATGGTCTCCACTGTAGCAAGGTCATTTTCAGTTAGCTTTTGATATCTCATCCGACACTGGAGAACTCGAAGATCCCAATCAACGATCCATGGTTTCCAAGATCCAAGAGAAAATCAATGGTGAATGTATCTGCCATACCTAGCCTGTGTCAAAAAGAAACGTGATCAACGGGGTGCTAGTATCAGCCACAATCCTTTAAAACGAATATACCAGCCACGGAAGATGTCAAGCGAGACAGGGATCTCGCAGCCTGGACAAGCAGAGCAAGAAGAGAGACAAACCTGCCAGAATCTTCGCACATAGCCCTTGATATAACCCGGCACTCGTTGATCTGCACAAAACATTGGCCGAGAATTAGAACCCGGCATTTCTCTATGATTGACTTCATTGCATCACAAGAATTTCCTTGACGATTGAACATACCATAATGTGGTGGCGGTTTCCAGATAAGGCTCCTTTCGAAAGAATCAGCCGTCCGTATATTGTGTATATTGTCGGGTAATGATTCTGAGAGTCAAAACTGGGTTAGAAGAGGACAACCTACCCATAGCCAAATACCCAAAGGTCTCCTTTTGGAAAATGAGTCCGCCATGTACGGCCGGTTGGAGTTGGCGTTCCTTCTTGGCCAAAGGCCATTTCTATGACGGCCGGTATTCACAATACAGATTCCGAGAAGACAAATAAGCCTAAATGGTTCATTATCCTCCCCTATCAAAAAATACTGGTTCGACAGCAGAATATGCCCTGCAACGTTTGGAAGGAACGACTGAGCCGATAACAAATGCTTTCCGGTGCAGCTCCGGAACAAAACGAAGCAGTACTCCAGATCAAATTCATTCGGAACTAAGACTTACCAACCGGGAAAGATTCTTGGCTTTGTCTGTTGAACGTTTCTTCCTCTCTCTGAAATGTTATATACACAAGTTGTATTTGTCACGCAGCAACATCTTCAAAGTCATCTATTGGCCACAACGAGCTGTTTGCAGTGTTTGTTCCTGCTTCGTCATAAGACCCGGCTTTTGCGCCTCAAATGGACCCCACGGACCGCGATTCTGCACAGGTACACACCTGCGGAACTTGCATAATGCTACCTACACCTCAGTTATAATGCTTTGAACTAATCAGAAATGCTTCAGGGTAGGTTCCTACCTGATTCCTCGAAACACCGACGGCTATATATTCATGTCGACGGGCTTTTATCTATTTCAGGAGGAAAAGTTGGGGACAAGCAACCCACAATTATAAGTCATCTTGCCCAGTCGGATTACCTCTCCCATTGGCAGATATATATGCAAGTTCTGAATCGGAATTTCATGCGAAGCTTGAGTATTTTCAGTTCCGTCTATATTCAACATCAATAGTGGGGTTGCGGAGGCGTTTCAAGGGCGGCCCGAAGACTTGGAAATGACGAACCGAACCCCTTGGTAGCACTGACCAGCCTTTGGGAAACCATGTGCCTGCTCTCCAGCTGGAACGTCAATAACACTTCCAGATTTTGCACGACAATCACAAATCAAATTAGCAGTTCAGTTTCGGTCAGGCTGCAGTAAGCATCCACTTTCTGTTTGTATTGATGTTCATGCTGTCCAACCAGGTCGACGCTGCGCTTTCAAGCTTACCTTGCGCTTAAGCTTGATTTAATCCTGTATTTCGTCTTCTTCGTCGCCTTACTACTTACAACACTTATAGTGATTACTCACATATCACCGTCATAATGACAAGCCTTTTCCGTCTTCTTCGGATGCAATATACTCCTCCAACCGACCCGAAAGGGGTCCCATTTGCAGGTAAAACAGTTCTCCTGACGGGCGCAACCTCTGGATTGGGCTATGAAGCTGCCATCAAGTTCCTAAATCTTGGGGTCGACTCCCTCATCATCGGTAGTCGCAGCGCAGAGCGAGGCAAACGGACAAAGGAAGAGCTCGAACGGCGCACAAACCGACCAGGCGTGGTTCAAATATGGGAACTCGAGATGAACAGCTTCGCAAGCGTGAAAAGCTTTGCGGATCGCATTTATAAAAAGGTCAATCGGCTTGATATTGCACTGCTTAATGCAGGTCTATGGAACCGAGAATATAGAGTGTCGCCCGAAGGCTGGGAAGAGATCCTTCAGGTGAACGCGCTCTCTACATCACTGCTGGCGCTGCTGTTACTTCCTAAGCTGAGAAACAGCTCCTCCGAATCGGGCCCTGCGCATCTTTCCATCGTGTCCAGTCAGCAATTTGTTCGTGTCAAAGCAGAAAGTCTCAGGACAGACGGGCCTCTGCTTCCACATTTGAATGACCCTAAGAATTTCAAGGGTCCTAAGCAGTATGGTATCTCGAAGCTGCTGGTGGAATACGTCGCTAAGAATATTGCTCGAATGACTCGGAATGACGATGGGACTCTACAAGTAATCGTCAATACAGTGAGTCCTGGCTTGTGCGTTTCGAGCCTTGGACGGCAATACAATAGATTCTATGAGCGGTTATTGGTATGGCTTCTTTACAGGGTGTTTGCGCGTACCACCGAGCAGGGAAGCAGATCACTGGTCAGCGCGACTTTCCAAGGGGTTGAGTCGCACGGGAAGTGCTGGAGAAGCGATGGATACCTGGAGTAAGTGACGAT
Organism: Hamigera avellanea; assembly: GCA_027569715.1. NCBI lineage: Eukaryota > Fungi > Ascomycota > Eurotiomycetes > Eurotiales > Aspergillaceae > Hamigera > Hamigera avellanea. Next base: position 116,149 of record JAPDKU010000053.1, on the reverse strand, counting down.
TGGCATCAACATTGACAATGTGCTGACGGTGTTTTTAGCGAGTCAGCTGCCCTCACTGTCGGAGAGGAGGGGAAGAAATTCCAAGCCAAAGCCTGGAAAGAGATCGTTGATATACTCAAGACTCAGGCAGCAGAGGTGGAGGAGGTAGCTAGGGGATAGGATAGGCCTCACCTATATTGTTTGTCCGTCCGTATTGCGAGTCAGCGCATCAATCTGACCGGGAAAGCCTCCTGGATTCTTCACGAACAAATTCCTGCGGAGATCCAAGATTACCCAGGCCCCAGAATCGCGTCTATAAACAGAAGGCTATGCGTCATATATGATGGCCTGACGCTTTGCCTCTTGCTATGCCGAGGGCCTCAAGTCTCTTCTATCTATTTAGAGTACCACCTAGGCAGATAGTAATGCCTTTTGACCATTATATGCCTTACGTGTGCTCAGTTACGGCTCTAGGTGTAATGACTTCATGACACCTTTATCTATGATTGCTAGTTAGTAGGTGTTGAAGCGTGCTGGTTTCCAGCACTTTCCATGTTGCTCGGCCTCCTGCCTGCAGGACACGTTTGCCATGTGCATGTTTGTTGTTTGTCATTTGCTTGCTACACATCTCTGAAAGAGATGTGTAGCTCGCTTGCCGTTTCTTTGTGAGCGATCAGCATATATGCTGATCGTTCATCCCAGTAGGGTATAGAGTCTTCGTCAGCATCATCATCATCTTCCATATCATTCATAGATAGCGTTCTTCATAGGGTCACTTCATGTTCCTTGTGTCTTCTTTTCTCCTCCCAGCCGTAGGTTTCATCAGTAGGTACTCGCGTATATACTCCATAGACATGCAGCTCTTTCGTTTGCCATCAGGCGTTATTGATGCCCAATGCCACGATGTGGAGGACATGATCGGGTACGTCTCATTCGATGGAAACACTGGAAAGTGGTCCAAAGTGCCCACTGGGAGTGGGAGCGCCTGTTCTCCACCGCAAACTACTGCAGAACCCGCAGTTCCTACTTCCTAGGGCTGAACTTCGATCCAGCTGTAAAGATTAAGCGAAAGCTTCTGTTTGTGCAGTCTGTTTTCGTCCTATTTATGTTTGGCTTTTTGGCTTGTTTATATACTTTTGAGTGATTGAACTGGGTCTCTTTGTTCTCTGGCTCATCCAGATTCCACAGAACCACGGGGGCGAAGTCACATGTATACGTATTACGAAAGCTGGGCAAAGCCCCTCAGGGTCAGTACTACTTAGTAGTTAGTACTATTACTACTCCCCGTAGGCACTTGCGGTTTGCGGCTTCGCCCGCACTAAATCACCGCCCCACGTCCGCCGCTCAGCTCCGACAAAAGCATCTGTTTAACGTGAACACCGACTCTAAATTGGTCTCTCGACTCCTGAAGAAAGAAGCTTTGACCTTGTTTCTCTTATCTTCCGTTCCTCGTCATCGCCCGGCTGCGTGAGTGTCATCAAATATAAAATTCGCAGTGAGGGCGTGCCCCTCCTGAATTACTTCACCTACTCGCGCAGGACACTGGGCAAAGTTACGTCAATCTTTCCAGCATGGCCTACAACAAGTCCTACAATCCTGACGCGCTGCCAGCGTAAGTTGACTCAAAACAATGAGTGTCGCCATTGAACACGAAGCAATGCTGATTGCAATAACCGTAACAGGCATGCAGAACCAGAGCAGGTGGGATTAGATTCTCCTCTCGTGTTGAGATTGAGACCGGTCGCTTCGTCGAAGAGCGTTTTCGACCATTTGTCTTTTACACCCCTAACTGATGAATCAATCCAACAATAGGTTGCGCAAATGATCGGTGCGATGCAGGCCTCACATCAACAGCAACAACAATATCAGAAACCTCTCCCCTCGCGGCCATCACCGCATGCCGCAGCCAGCGGCATCCCCCCTCGTGTCCCCGTCTCGAGCGCCCCCGGGGGGCATCATCACCAAGCTCAAGCTCCGCACCATCAAAATCGACCACACCCTTTGCATCCCTCTCCTCCACCTCAAAACTACGGTTTTGGACCTCCTCCTTCGCAGCCCGTGCGGAATCGCCCTCCGCCAGCCTCCCGTCCACCTCAATCTCCCCATCCACCACCCTTGTCTGTCCCCGATGACGATCCGCAACAGCTCTTCCCTTTGTTCCGCGCAGCCAACGCTTCTCACTCCGGAGCACTTACCGAGATGGAGCTTGGATCTGCCCTCGTGAACGGAGATTACACCTCGTTCCACCCCAAGACAGTCAAGATGATGATTCGCATGTTCGACCGCAACGGCAGCGGTACCATATCGTTCGACGAGTTTGTGTCGCTGTGGCGCTATCTCGCGGCGTGGAGGGAGCTTTTTGACCGGTTCGACGAGGACCGGAGCGGGCGCATTAGTCTGCAGGAATTCGAGAAGGCGCTGGTCGCGTTTGGGTACCGTCTCAGCCAACCATTCGTGACGGTGCTATTTACGACTTTTGAAAGCAAAGGGCGACAGCGGAACGGGCATCCACTGGGTCCGGCGAAGCAAGGCATGAGCTTCGATCTTTTCGTGCAAGCTTGTATCAGCTTGAGGCGCATGACAGACGTGTTTAAGCGATACGATGATGACCGTGACGGGTATATTACCGTGAGCTTTGAGGAGTTTTTGACTGGTAAGTTCCTAGTTAGTTATGTTCGGGGCATACGCCGCTGACACGACTCGATCTGCAACAGAGATTCTACAGCTTCAGGATTAGAGGAGTTATTTCGGTCTTACACGGCATTCGAGCATAGCATTGTTCCATTTTGTCTACATATACCCCGTTACCAACCTACGATTAGTGGTTAGATTTCATGGTAGCCCCGGCTATCCATATCACAGATGCATACTTTACTACGGCGAAGGCTATCCATGTCACTATGCCAATGGGTTTCTTTTGGATTCAGGAAGTCATTAATACAGGACAGGAGAACGCAGAATATCACGTTGCATAAAGCAAGGGACAATTGCGGTTCAAGTCTCTGGCAAGTGGGGACATGAATAGAAAATCGTCCCTGGAATGCCTATCACATTGCTTGCTTTCAGCTCCACAGCAACATCTCCTATAGAAGACGCTCGGCACCATCCCTTTGGACTCAGGTGGCTGGAACACTGACGCGACTTTGGAAGACTTATATAAATTCCCTCGATTTTCAGACAATCTTAGCCATCATAAGTTGCTAAAGCGGCGACCACAATATGAAAAGGCCACGATTTTGGGGCCAAGGGCCAAATACACACGCTACTGTGTTTTCCACCGACACCCAGAGTTCCTCCGTACCTTTGGTGGAGGGATGGTTGGAATCTTAGATCTGTGTCCAAATCGGGTAAAGCCATCCCTTTTCATCAAACCAATAATCATATAATTTTTGGGGGGGGAGGAATTGTCATGGAGAGCCCGTCCGCTGTACACAGCATATTTAGCGTTCCTGCAGGCTGACCTCATCCACATGGAGCGGGTGACACCATCCAACACATTGTCATCGGGGTAGAAAATCCAGAAGGACCAAGAAAGACTCTTGGAGACTCTTGGAGACTGGGGTAAACCTGGCAGAGAAACAACTGTCCATAAGACGAAGCAGACACATCCGTTTATATCCATCTGACTCAGAACAGGTCCTTCCAGAATCCAGAATCAGATGCTGACTCCGGCTCCACCCGCCGCAGCCAAGCACGGCGCCAGTCTCCACCGTTGCATCCTTTGTCCGGGTCCGGACAATTGCTTGTTCGCTTGTGTTGTTATCACTCTTGACTTCCCCCTCTTTTTATCCTTCAAATCGACCTTTTCTGCTCGGGTCATATCCTGCTTTTCGCAATCAGGACAGACTGCGCTCGCTGATTCAAAAAGGTCTCGAAACAAAGTAGAAAGAGGTCAACGTCTACAACGTCGGGTTTTGCGCCATCGGCCGAGCTTGGGGACATTTTTTGAGGCAGTGCGGGTCCTCGCGGTCGGCGAGTCGGAGGGCGAAAACGCCGTTACGACATGGGTCAATAAATTCAACACTTTGCGCCTGATCTGTTGGCATCTTGTCTTCTCCGTCGAACAGACAACTTTTTTTTTTAATTTATAAATCAGTCCTTCTCATGCTCCGGAAAGTACACATTTGACACGTTTTCGTCCCAATCACTTGAGGCGCCATTCAGAGTTACACCAACGTCGTAAACGAGTTACATCAGGGGAGATTCTTCTGGTCCGTCGCCATTAGATCATACCGTTGATCTATTATTTCGACATGACGGTAAACCACGACAATACCAGCGGCGACACAATAGTCGACCCTGAAAGAAATCCTCAGTTCCATGCGATTACTCCCGTGGAGGATTCGGAAAAATCCACATATATGCCATCTCCTGTTGAAGAGGAAAAAGAGACCCCGGTCGAGTCCAATGGCGATGCGTCTGCTGGAGCGACTACTGGCGCGCCTCTCGATCGAGTCCCCTCCCAGGCGCAAAAGTTGGGCCCAAAGAAGATCGCTGTGATTATGACAGCGCTGTGTGTATGTTCTAATCAGTTGCCTGCGAGACGATTGTGTGCTAATCATTATGGCCGAGTACTAGTTGGCGTTGTTCCTCGCAGCTCTAGATATGGTATGTCTCAGCCTTCAGCGCAGCATCATGGACTACTGGGATGCGGTCTTATCCTGCAGTAACTTATGATTGATCGTTCGGCTAACTCGCTGTTGCACTTTAGACAATTGTCTCAACCGCCTTGCCAACTATGGCCGCCCATTTCCATGCCACCGAGAGTGGTTACTCCTGGATGGCATCGTCATACCTGCTGGCAAACGCAGCTTGCATTCCATTGTGGGGAAAGCTGAGTGACATCTGGGGCAGGAAGCCAATTTTACTCATTGCCAATTTCCTATTCCTGATAGCAAGTTTGATCTGTGCTTTAGCTATCAATCTGCCAATGATCATAGTTGGACGAGCTATTCAGGGTGTTGGAGGCGGTGGTATCATTGTCTTGGCTCAGATCAGCGTTACAGATTTGTTCAGTGTCAGGTTCGTTTGGAATAATGCTCTCCTGGTTACATTTCGTCCGCGCCAGAATTACTGACAATGGAGCTAGAGACCGGCCAATGTATTATGGCATTTTTGGTGCTATCTGGGCCATTGCAGGTGCACTTGGTCCCATCATTGGAGGTGCCTTTACAACCAGCGTGACATGGAGGTGGTGTTTCTACATCAACTGTGCGTCTCTCATCAAGCCCCCAAGTATGCACCCACTGACATGAATTATAGTGCCAATTGGCGGCTTTTCGTTCGCCGTCCTTACACTGCTTCTGAAAATCGAATCAGCAAAGACACCGCTCTGGGCCGGCCTGCGCAGCATTGACTGGACAGGAACCGTATTGATCATCGGAGGCACGCTCATGTTCCTCTTCGGTCTCGAGTTCGGCGGCATCAACTACCCCTGGGCCTCGGCTACCGTCATCTGCTTGATCATCTTCGGCGTTTTCACCTGGATTCTCGGCATGCTGAACGAATGGAAGCTGGCCAAATACCCAGTCATCCCGACCCGACTCTTCAACAAAGTCCACAACATCTTGATGCTTCTCATCTGTTTCTGCCACGGCTTCGTCTTCATCGCAGGCGCCTACTACCTCCCGCTCTACTTCCAGACCGTGCTCCTCGCCTCCCCCATTCTCAGTGGCGTTTACGTGCTGCCCCAGGTCCTCTTCCTCTCCATCTTCTCAGCCGGCACTGGAATTGTGATCAAGAAGACCGGCCGCTACCGCGAAATCATCATGTTCGGTCTCTTCTTCATGACCCTTGGCTACGGCCTCTTCATCGACTTGAAACCCTCCGCCTCCTGGCCCCGCATCATCATCTACCAATTCATCTCCGGCGCTGGTGTCGGCCCCCTCTTCCAAGCCCCTCTGGTCGCATTCCAAGCCACCATCCGCCCCTCCGATATGGCCACCGCCACGGCGACCTTCGGCTTTGTCCGCCAGCTTTCAACGGCCACCTCCATCGTGCTCGGCACAGTCATCTACCAGAACGTGCTGGGCAACCAGATGCCGAAGCTCGTCAGCGCACTGGGTCCCGAGACCGCCTCGAAGCTGGTCGGTGGGTTCGCCGGATCCGACAAAGATCTCATCAAGTCTCTCCCGCAAGCGCAGAAATCCGCCATCCTGCAGGCTTTCACCTATACGCTCAGTCGCATGTGGATCTTCTACACTGCGATCGCCGGTGTCGGCCTGATTCTGAGCCTGTTCATCCGCCCGGTCGTGTTGAGCCGGACCCACGTGGCTAGTAAAACGGGTCTCGAGGCGCAGGAGCAGGCGAGACAGGAAATCCTTGCCGCGGAGAAGGCCGAGGCTAACGCGGCGTCGCCCAAGGCCGAGGTATAGTCTTCTCTTTTCGGCGGGTCTGGTTTCTTTTAATGATAGACTTTCGTCTCTCTTCATCATCATGATCGCTATCACTGCGTGCCTTTTCACCACGCCTTCTCGTTATCTTTATGGTACATGACGATATGCTAATTACACCTAAAAGTCGTTGCTGTTCTCCTGCTCATGTTTGCTTGTATTTCGATGGATACCATATCGTTTTTAGGTTCACTGCACAATCTTCCCTCTCTACAATGGTGTTTGTACAGTACCCTATTCGTGGCGCTTTCTTTGTTACTATCCGATACCCCCGGACATACGATTGAGTTCTTCCACATATTATTGAAGGCGATGTGTTTTACGGCAGGCAGTGTTCCACCAGATGGAAAGAACACATATATTCATACCTACAGATAATAATATATACACACCAAAAAGAATCGATGTTGATGATCGAATTGCAAAACACCAATAATCTGCTTCTTGCGCAGCTACTTGTACACTATACAAGATTGAATAAAACCATATGCATGCCATCGGAGCGGTCAAATTCTTGCTATATAGATTCTTATATACATTATAGACATACGACGGGGGTACCCAGAACCCTTTCTTTGTACCTTCATGACACGGACGGAATACACAAGATGAGACAAGGCACCAGTCCATCCATACGCCCGGAAACCCAAATATAACAATAGAACGCAATCAGGAGAGTTCAAGTCACAAAGACAAAGATAAAGAATAAGACAAACAATTTTGAGGGAAAACAAAAAGAAAATAGACGGAACGGAACAGAACCTTGGCGAACGCCAGCACCAGGAAGGGGGGTCACTGCCTCAGGAGGATGTAGGTATGGAAACAGTATCTCCAACGACATTCCAAGCCGAGGTTATTCAAATTGGGAAACAAAAGAAACCAAAGATAAGGAACCAACAAGTGGGATCAAGAAGGGGAAGGAAAGAAAGACTGGGTATATATGAGAGGAAGAGAGATCCAGCCAGATATAAAAACGAATGTAAACAAAGAATGAAGAAGGGAGATGTACCATCCAACAGGGTGATCAAATTGCGGGAACTGCTCAAAGACCCGACACGTTCAATCGCAGATTACCAGCCCGTGGCCCTAACTTTCCGAGAACGCCAGTATATGCCATAATTCGAACAGCAGGTATCAAACACTGAGGAAATCGGGAGATTAAGTTTTTGCTTTTTTGGCAGCTCCGTCTGGATTTGGCGGGCTATCGGGACTTTTGCGTTTCTTATCTACCTCGTCTTCCCGCGCAAAACTTGGACCACTTTGGACGGCCGGGGTCGGGAAAGTAAGGGGGCTAGGTAGCATATTCGTATCGGGTCCAGATCGGCCAAATCCCCATTCCGGAAAGAAACTGGACGGCGACGGGAGGAGGGCATCGGATACAAAGCGACTTGGGAGCGCGGAAATGGGCGTTTCTATGTTGTTATTGCTGTTGTAGGCGTTGGTATTTTGGGCCACCGTGCCTGGAGGTGGCGGTCTTGCAAACGGATTTGGAGGGCCCTGGGCGCCTGCGCTGAGGATTGCTCCCGCAGACGGGGACGGAGGAGGCAGAACTACGCCCGAGTGATTCCCATCCGCATTCGCCTTGGCTGGCGTGAGGGTCTTGTTCCCTGCGGATGAAGAAGACTCGGCCGTGGCACTGCCTCGATCAGAATTCTCGCTTGGAATCTGCACTTTCAGCTGCGGTCGCTTGGGCAACTGGCTACTGTTTGTCCGAGCAGGCGGTTTGATCTCCAGGGGTGGAATAGCAGGCAACGACTGGGTACGAGGGGCTTCAGTCACGGCTCTAGACGGTCCAGGAGGCGCAGCAGGCGGTGGAGGTACTTTAACTTGATTTGCATCCTCCTGTGAAGGCTCGGGCTTTACGACATTTTCGCTGCGTGGGGACTCGCACAAGGGAGGGCCGGCGCCGAAATGGCGTGCAAGCACAGAACCCCGATCATCGATAGGTGTGAAGATACTGCGCGACTTGGATGATAGCGACCTCTGCTGCGGTGGAGATTGGCTTCCTTCCGATTTTGGTTGCACTGGTATTCGATCAGGAGGTGACGTATCGGGAATTCGCATCGTACGCTGTTGCGGCTGCTCCGGCGGGAACGCAGGGGGCATCGAATTTCTTCCCTGATCATGCATATAGGCTTGAGCGACCTGTGCAACCTGTGGATGCGGCGGTTGTGAAAGTCCCATCGTCGGTGGCTGTTGTGGGAGACCATGCGGGAGTTGATGATGCTGTGGTATATGTTGCGGGGGAGGCTGGTGGTGTTGCGGGATTGCTTGAGGCGGCATGGACTGATGCGGAGGTTGCGGTGGAGGAGGTTGATGTTGCGCTGCCGGCGGAGGATGACCGTAATGCGGAAACGGTCCAGGTCGCGGAGGCTGCTGATTCAAGTTCGGGTTGGCATTCGGATTGTAGACAGAAGGATTTGGCATGTAAGCGAAACCATTCTGGGGCGGCGGAGGAGTAGCATGATGTTGTTGTGGCCCTAGTGAGCTCACGCGACGGACGTGATTCCTCGACGACGGCCGCGAGACACCTTGTGGTTGAGGTGTACCATGACGAGGGTTAAACGGCAATCCGTTGGCAATCGGTGGAGAAGCCGACGGTGCATGGTTAATATGTTGGAAGCCGGGTTGATTTTGAATATGAGGCGGGACCATGGAGTGATTCGGATTCGGAGGTAGCAGGTCTTCTGGGGCGGGTGTTGTCTCATCTTCGTCGTCGTCATCGGCATCGCGCTTGCCGGCAAAATCTTCGGGGCCTTTGTGTTCATGCGGTGGGCCGAACTGAAGGACGAGAAAGGGCGTCAATAGGAGACTCGTGGAGCCAAAGACAGAACAAAAAAGTGGCAGAAGGGAAAACCTACATATTGGTATCGACCCAGTGTTTCTCGCATATCACACGACGAAAATTCGTAGAGCTTCTTGTTGTGGCCAAAAATGATCACCGCGACATCCACGGAACAAAGGACGGCGAGCTCATGGGCTTTCTTGAAAAGACCACCCTTGCGCTTCAAAAACGTGCTGGTATCAACCCATCATGTCAGCGCAAAAACTTGCTGGGAGGGCAATCACATCAAAAGTATTGAGACTTACACAGATCGGTTGCGATCATCTTTGATCGCCTTGATCTCAATCTTTCTCCGACCCATTGGTGATTATCGGCGCGCGAGCGCGAGCGTGTATGGAGGCAAAAGGTTCGAAACGGGTAAGAAACTTGACTGTCGGGCGCTCAAACAAAGACGACACGACAGTGTGATGAAAATTAATTAGAGTTGTGTAATATATTTCCAATCCTGAAGGATGGTGCCGGACGCAGAGGTGATGAGGAGTCGATGAAAGATCGGCCGGATGGCTGCCAGTTTCTGTGATTCGGAGAGCGATGGAGGTAGTGCCGAAGTGACCCCAAACTGCCCGTCAGGACAGTAATTAATTCTTTTCTTCCTCTCCTCCTACGGAGCGGAGAGGGGGCAGAGAGGGGTTTGCAAGGTTAAAAGCACTGGAACAGTGCGCGAGTGGGCGACAGCGCGATGCGTCCCCGGTCGGGAATGATGAGGTCCCAGGGACCAGCACGGGCAAAGGAGCGACCGCGCAAACAGCTGAAGCTGAGGGAAGGAAGGCGATAAAAGCGACTGGGACGTTGGAATGATAAGACGAGCGGAAAGTCAATCGGGGGAGGCGTACAAGAGGCTCTGTGCGGGAACGAGGATGATGGAGCAGCGACACGCGGGCGATGCAGAAGATTCTAAAGATAGAAGAGGAACGGTGGGAGGTGGAGGAAACGGGGGGGTGTTTGGGGTTTGTGTTAACGGTGCAGGTGAAAAAAGGCAGATCAGACAACCGCCTTTGGCGAGCTTCTCCCCCTCGAGTAGCCGCCCACTGCTATTTTTATCCTTTTCTCATGCACGACTCAGTTATCTCAGCGTCAACTTCTGGTTAGTATTCTGAATTAATATGATTTTCGTTCTCAAGCCTTGGGCAGATTCTGGCTTTCGAATATTTCATGTTGTCTTTGCTTTGGTTCATTCCTTTCGTAGCTTATTTTCTTTGCCTCATCATGCCAAGAGCCGGCAGTCGGTCCACCGCATGCCACCTTGTTGACCTTGAGTCCTTGACAGCGGCTGTGTGACATCCTAGTGCATGTCTTCTTTGCTTGTTCTCGACGCTCGTTATGATTTGTTTCAAGCTTGCTACTCTATTTTTATGATGTGATTGGTTATATATCAAGCTTACTCCCTTGAAGAGTAGGAGAAAGACAGCTCCCGGCTCCTGAGAAATACATACATTGGGCATTTCATCCTCTACAATCCTCAAAAAATATCACATCGCAGTTCGATCCCGGCTAGTTTGCTCTAGACTCGGCACTGACCTTACCATGTTACATCAGCATACAATACCAAGTCGCAGGGCCGCGCATTGCATAATGCTATATAGATGTGCAAAGGTACAGTACAAATATATAGATGTCCATAAATAGTGCTGTGCAATGATATATACCTTCACTGTGAATGGGAATGCCAAAGATGCCTTCTAAACCTCTCCTTCGGCAAGTGATCTCCCTGAAATATACAATTGCATGCTGATGCTTGCACGATCAAAATAGATGCCGATGGGTGTGCTCCAACTGGTCAACAGGGTTGGTTTCTTTCTGAATCTCAACGTATCACAAAGATTATACTATGTTGGATTTTATGTAGGACAATATCTTATCAACCTCACTCATCTGATTCAAGTATCTTGTTGCTCCTGCCTGGACATCAAGGCAAGGCACAAGATACCAGCCACGAAAGGGCCATTTAGAGCTAGGTAGATGAAAATTATCGCCCGTTCTGACTGATGTGATTCACACCTCTTCTCTTTCTCTTCTGTTTTGCCCAGCAAACCCATGATAGTTATACAGAAAAGTCGGTGAAGATCTTGGCAATGTCCTACCATGAAAAGTTCATCCATGCGATGTTCTGATTCCTCGTAAAACTCCATTCATGCTCATTGCTGGATTAATTGCAGCGATTATGCTGGTGCTACTGTCCAAGAAGGATACTCGAAAGCACACAAGGTTCCGCAGGTGGAGACTAGAACCGCGGTCCCTGGCTAAAGGAAACCCGAGCGAAGGTGCACCATGGGTTCTATCCGCCTGCTAACCCCAGGTAGCAGACAGCGGGGAGATCCCTCTTGCCCATTCTGGAGAAAATCGAGGCGTAATCAGCGATGGAAGAAGGGTATTCACTATGTCTGGTACTCAGTACACCTTAGAATGGGGGACTGTACGGTAGTACGACTACATGTAGAGTACCTGAGTACTTCTCAGGTGACCTCTCACTGCGGACGGTAAAACTGCTTGCATACGGGACACACATTGAGTCGCAAATGGTTGTTGTGTAGTTAGTATGACGGACCCAAAGGGATTAGTGTAATGTAGGTATTGAGCACATAAGATCCGACCAAATTCGTCCAGAGATTGAGAATCATCATTGTGTAGGTACCCGGTTGTTTTGAGAATTGGATACTCCGTACATCCAGAGGATACAGTTCGTAGAATAATAATTATTGGGCCAACGACGGAAAGAGACATTATTGAACATTGGAAAAAGTAGGTAGCTTGAAAGTTACCGAGAGGAATCATTGGTTGAAGCAGAAATTGGCCAACAATGCCGGTGGTTAAGGTGAAGAAACGAGTCTGGACTGGTCGGGATCCACGGCCAACTTTCTGAACGCAGTTGGACCCAATCATGCCTGCAGAGGCCGCTCATTGGTCCGTCACGGGAATCGAGATCGTCGCTGATTCCACGCCAAACGGCGGACGGCGTTGAAAAAGATCATTCGACGTGTCGGTTCTTGGGACGCCCTCCTCAACTCACTGGTGAATGCGATCCCTCTCTGCGACACTTCTCCCGTCTATCAGGCAGCAAGGCGTCACGAACGCTGTCACGCCTGCCTTGAGTTGGACCTTTGAGATACGCATCAATAGAAATAGCGAATGTGGCAAGAGATGGTGGTGTGGATTCCTCTTCTCAATCAAACCTTGACCTATCCCCAGAATGTTTTGAGGTGGATGAGTGGGATGAAGGTGGGGATCAGATATCACTCTCCCAAGCAAAGTCAGATTGACGAATCATCAAGGCATCAAAAACTTGTCAGATGAAAGCTTCGTTGGGCTTGTCTGATTCAACGTGTACACATCGGGATAGATGCTTTTCTATTTTTCTTTTCTTCTGTCTGGCATCTTGGCTGGCTCGTAAATTGACAATTTGACATACTTGGGAGATGAGGGACCGACCATAATTATTGGAGGTGTTTTCAGGAAGAAAAGTCCTTAGAACCAGTTTGGTTAGCAGCGGAGAAGAACCATGGCGCTCTCGGGCAGTCTTAGGTAGTGGCTTGACCTGGTTGAAGTCTTGTGAAGTTAGAAGTTACCCCTGAAACTGAAAGGTACTCTGTACGGAGGACCTGATAATATTTTCCTCCGCTTGCTCCTTCAATCTGCACCTGCCGCACGCTCCATTTTCTGCTTCACTCTTTCTCCCTTTTCTGCTTTCCATTTCTCTTCGACGGCGTGGCCAAACGTCCACCGAGATCTTTCTTCCTATCTTTATTTGCCTTTGCTGGATTTATTCCCCACTTGGCGTTCCCTCGTTTTATTCCAAACCTGACACTTGTTTACCTCCATTCTACTCCGTACTTCGATTGAATGTCCGTCCGCGCTCTTAGGCGCCCTGCTGCGGCCGCTTGTTGACCGATCCATCGACCCTCCACCGCTGCATGCAGGAAAACTTCCTTCGATAATTTTCATTAGTTCACGACTTTCCTTTTCCCTCTTCTGCTCCCCAGACGACCCTTGCGTCCTCACACTGTCCAATTCTTACCTTTCCTTCTTTCCCCTTTTTGTATATTTTGCCCATCTCTTCCTTGGCCCGGGGCGTCTCAGCAATTTCCAGCCTTTGCTTCAACTGCGCGACCAAATTGTTGCGGATTTAGGACCCGCCGTTAGAAACACCGCACTCTGTCGTGACACCAACGCTCCCCGTCGAGAACCATAACTTCGTTCCTTGACGGTTCCTTGGTGCTCACGTCGCCAGAATGCCGTTTTTTACGCGCGTCTTTCGGAGCAAAGACCCCAATTCCAAGAAGAACGCGAAAAACATCATAGTTGAAGACACTGGACCCGCGAAGCCCAAATGGACAGACGCATGGCAGCGAACGGAGGTCGCTCCAGAGGAGGTACATGATCTCATTCGAGGATGTACAAGTGAATTGAAAGCACGAGGTATGTTCGGGCCGTGCCTTATGTTTCAGACTCCGATTGCCATGCGCATTCCTCAGATCGCTGATCTTTTCTGCGTTATCCCCGCACAGCTCTCGATACCCCATTCCTTCTTCTCCCCTTCCGTCCGAGCTCCGACCCCAGCGCCGCACGCACGTTTGTTCGAAACTACTTCAATAATGCTTTCGAGAAGGGATCACCTCTCAGTGGAGAGGCTTTGATGCAAGAATTGCGCCTCACGGAGCCGATGGTGAGCAGTGCTCCAACGTGTAATGCGTTCACATGCTAAAGGTGCATTTTATGGTGTATAGGTCCTGTGCAGCGTGATGAAATGGTGCTGGAGCAGACTCCCTGGAGGAGTTGTTACGTGGGAAGCTTATGAGCTATTTAAAGTGGGCGAGCAAGGTAATTAAATTAGCTTCGCATGGCTTCGCCGCAAAGCTGCGACATTGCTGACGGTCATCGCAGACTCGCAACTGGCTCGCGACGCCTTTTCCACATTCATTCCGATCAGTGTCGACTCCGACGCCCGAACAAAGATCATCTTCGATTTCTTCGACCTTCTAGCAGCGATTGCGGCCCATGGCAAGTCCAATGGTCTCGGAGGTCGGAAATTGTCGAGATATGCAGGATGGTGGGCATTTGAGCACACGGATACGGGGAATGGGTTTGAGTCGTCATACAAGAATTGGGCAGCGTATGCGATTTCAACTTCTCCTCAGTGCGGATTTCCTTGCTAACAAATCTAGGGCCGCGGATGCCACGAGCCATTTGTTCTTCGCCTACTTGCGTTCGATATCCCCCGACTCTACCCGTGGTATCAGCGGGATCTCATCTCTGCCCATCGCCCTCCAGTCCCTTGTCCAAGCCACAGAGTATCCCCCAGAGACGCCCACTCTCCTTCAGGTCTCCACCACAAAGGTTGTTATGATTGTCGACACTGTTTCACCGACACCATTTGCATTGCTCCGGCGGGCAAAGAACTTTGAATACAGGGACAGCGATCATCATCTCCAGGAATTCTCCAACTACGAGGATCCCATTCGGGCACTTACTGATGAATGTGTTCGGGTGCTGAAATGTATCTCATCGACGAATCAAATGAACATCTCTAGTTCGAAGACCTCGACCAGTCTGCGGGATGCGTCCTGGTCCCGGTTTGAGGATATTGGGTTCGGCGGTGCAATTGAGTCTGACCATGACGAGGAAGCGGAGGCGGCTTCATTGGCGAGAATTGAATTTGGTGGCTTGAGATCGGCACCTCAATCTGTTGGTAAGGATTTGGACCGTCCGACGACTCCTTCATGGGCGGACTTCATGTCGTCGGGTTTCACGGACGAGAACGGCAACAGAAACCCGACCCCATTGTTACTCCCACCCGACAAGGTCCTACCTCCCATTGCCACGGTTCGCGGTCAGAGCTCGCAGTCACACAAGCGCACTTTGGATACAGAGTCTACTCTGGAACCAGGTGAACTTGCCAGCATCACTACGTTTGACCTAGACGACTCTTTTTGGTGGGTCTGGATCAGCAGCTTGGCAGGAGAGGAGCCCTCTTCGCGAAAGGCGGTGTTTGGCCGATGTGCATTGATCGAGACGATCATTAAGGGTGCCAAATGGCTGGTTTTAGAGGAGCAAGTCAAGGGTGCCGCACCTGAGCCGGATCCCGGTGCCTATATCGTCGAAAAGAAACGGTTCTTTGGATTCACAACGCGCAAGGGAAAGCTCAGTCGCCGCAAATCATCGGCTAAGAAGGTTGAATCCATGGAGGAGTCGTACAAGAGGGCCAATAACCAAGCTCCCCAGAGCAAGACGAGCATCGCTCCCGACCAACACGCCCGGATACAGGCTGCCGCTGCAGCTCTCCAGAGGAAACACCGGGAGGAACAGGAGATTGCAAGTGGACGGAGAACCAAAGTTCCGGACGATACTTATTCGACCAAGACCAATTCCATCATGACGCTGCAACCAGCGATCGTGAATGAGGCGTCCCAGGCTTTGAAATGGGCCAGCAACTACGACAAGAACGCATATCGAACCGCCTATCTCAGCAACAGCCGTGCAGGTACTGGCGCTCCGACTGAGACCCTTGCGGAGGAGAATGAGAAACCAAGCACTCCCGCTTCGCCAACGACTTCCAAGCAGCCACCACCTCCGCCGCAAAAGGATCAAACCCCAGTTTCCCCTCCCCAGTCTCCTCCCATTGCCGTAGGCCAATTGGACGGTCCTGCTGATCCAGTGCTCACCAGCACACCGGCTAGCCCAAAGTCTGCTGTAGCACGCACCGCTGTCGGACGTTCGACTCCAGAGTCGATGCCCAAGAAATCCATGGATTCCGTTGATGAGCCCAGTAAGAAATTGAAGAAGAAGCCTGCCAATTCCGGATTCAAGAGCATGTTTGGTGCTGGCAGGAAGAAGAGTGAGCAGCCCCCTATGAAGCCTACGGGTGCAGAGCCATCGGCTGTTGCCGCTGCGCGGGCTGCTCTCGAAGGTAAGGCCAGGGCTGCACAGGAGCAATCTAAGCTCGCCTCGCCCAAAGTTGCTGGCTTGAAGAAGAAGCCCGTTCCAGAAACATCTCCCGCAACAAGGACGGCCGAGAAACCGGCTACATCTAAGACTGCAGATGAACCAATTCCCGCCGAGAAAGCTCCCGTAGCACAGGAACAGCACAATAATCCTCCACGGACCCAACGGGAGGCTGATATTGACAATCTGTCCCGCGTCGACACCAATGAACGCGCCGCTGCCGATCGTGAATTCTCCAGATTCGACCAGGGACCCCTTGTCGAACAGCCTGCATTCGTCCCAGAAGATTCGCCTGTATCCGACCCCTTCCCTGAGAAGTCCAATGCACCAGTGTCGCCTGCTCCTGAAGTACCCCCTGCGGAGGCGTCAGCCAACGGGCACGAATCTGCTGCTGAACTGAACTCTTCTTACGATCGATGGGCACAAATCCGTAAGAATGCTGCAGAGCGGGCTGCTGCTCAACCAGATGAGTCTGAAGGCCGACGGAGCCAAGCTGATCGGACCGACGATGGCGATACAAGCGGTGAAGAGAGTAAGTCGATGGAGAATTGATCCTTTCCCCGTCAATACAGGCGCTGACAATTATGAAGCCATTGAATCCCGGGTTGCTCGTATTAAGGCCAGAGTGGCCGAGTTGACCGGAAATATGGAAGCTGCTCGCTAAACAATGGAGCCATTGATGGCTTCACACCAGCTCTTCATCTGTCGATCCGGTCATTTATCTCATCAATGAGTCTAGTCGGGCGCCTTCATACTCTAATATTTGTACAAATACCTCTTTTTCTTTCTTCTTGGGGTTCCTGATGAGAAGAGAATTTCTTCAGTTCTTCCATGCATACGAAGTTGCTTGTCGAAGACTCTTATGCCCCCCTCCATGTTTGCAAGTTTCTGCTTCCAGGCTCCCTTTTCTTTAGTTTTGCTTCTTGAGCCTAATCTGATAAGATATCCCCATAGCGACGTCTGCGACAGTATACTGAGCCGTTGCCAGACGTTTGCTGTGATGCAATTTCATTTAAGACGGATCTTGTTGTTACAATCGATAGATCTACCAGTCATTGGACTGAAGGATCGAGCCGGATTGTACTCTTTGTCGCCGTCCTTTTACTCTTCTGTTGTCTTGCTCTATTCCCCTAGTGTTGTCCTTTTGGTACGCACCGTGATTGTAGTTGAAGATGTTTAATCTTGCGCTCGACCCGGCCTGAGAAACAAGACTTATCGCTAGTATATCTTTCCTATCATTCGAGAATTAAAAATCCAATCCTTTGCGAGAAAGGGATTCCTTATTCAATTGTAGGTGTTGCGATTGCTGAAGGGAACGCTCAACGGCGTCCACCAGGCTGTATGAGTAAAGAATGCAGTGACGAGACCTACAGCCGGGAGGAGAAAAGGAGACACAAGGAACATGAAGTGACTTTATGAAGAACGCTATCTATGAATGATCTAGAAGATGATGATGATAATGATTAACTCTCTATCCCCTGCTGGGGATGAACGATCAGCATATATGCTGATCGCTCACAAAGAAACCACAAGCGAGCTGCACATCTCTTTCAGAGATGTGTAGCAAGCAAATGACAAAGCAAATGACAAACACATGGCAAACATGCCCTGCAGACAGAAGGCCGAGCAATATGGAAAGTGCTGGAAACCAGCAAGCTCCAACATGCAGTGGGTCAGCCACAAGTTCTAATACTACCTACCATCAGGGCCTGCCTTTGTACGAGCCCAGTTCTGAAAGTCCCGTGTTGCAAGAAAGGTTTATAAGATTGATTTATAAGATTAGAAAGTTTAGCATTTACCTTCAAATTGGCGGGCAAAGGGGGCTTTTGTAGGATAGTAGCATAGCCATGGGAAAACCCGAAATTTTCTCTCGCCCGGGTCGACCAGGACTCGTACCCTAAAGAAGAGCTCCATTGCACAGCTTTATACCGCTGAGATTTGGATCCAAGGATTTCCTTATTTTTGATCTGTATACATAGAACATGTACTCGCAGCCCGCCAAAGTCACGTGATAAGACATGATCGCGTCCACTGCAGAGTAGTGGGGGTTTCCCAGCGGCCATGACATCATCCCCGCTTCAACGCAAACTATTTGCACTTCATGCAGTCATCACTGGATAAGGAAAGAAGCCGAGTCAAATTTAGAGCAGAAGTACGGAGTATTGCTAATCAACTATAATTATGTTGTATTGAATCCCGATTTATAAGCACAGAGGAACCTTCAATTGAATACAGCTTAGTGCTTACCCTTTCGATGAATTCCCCGATTCGATCGATTTGGTGGGGCACGATGACGAGATGGTGATATATAAGGTGCTACCTCAAAACAACCACTTCAAAAATGTACATACAAGAAGCACTCTCAACCAAAACCTCTGTCTCTTGAATTTGTTGCCAAACATTACTACAATACCAATTGATCATCCAAAAAGAGAAATGGCACCCAAGGTCCTCGTCGTCCTCACCTCCCAGTCCCAAATCCCCGCCAACAAAGCCCCGACGGGCTGGTACCTCCCCGAATTCGCACACCCGCACAACGTCCTCAAGGACAAGGTCGAGCTGACCATCGCCTCGCCCAAGGGTGGCGAAGCCCCCCTGGACCCGAACTCCGTCAAGGCCTTCGAGAACGATGCCACCTCCACGACGTTCCTGAACGAGCAGAAGCCGCTCTGGACGAACACGCATAAGCTCGCAGAGATCGTACCCAAGGCGACAGAATTCGATGCGATTTTCTACGTGGGTGGTCATGGACGTACGTTTTCAAAGCCCTTTTTTTCCCCCATAGCCTTACTTCTTTCTGTTTTGAACTACGAAAACGCTAACCTGATCGAAAAAAAAACAGCCATGTTCGACCTCACCACCGACGCCACCTCCCTCGCACTGATCCAGACCTTCGCCGCAGCCAAGAAGCCCGTCGCGGCCGTCTGCCACGGCCCCTGCGTGCTGCTCAACGCGACCGCGCCCTCGGGCGTGCCTCTCATCTCCGGCGCTCAGGTCACCGGCTTCTCCAACGCCGAGGAGGATCAGGTGAACATGTCCTCGCTGATGCCGTTCCTGCTGGAGACCGAGCTCAACAAGGTCTCCGGCGGCGGATACGTCAAGGCCGACAAGCCGTGGGGCGAGAAGGTCGTCGTGTCCAAGACCGCGGGCACCGGTACGACTTTGATCACGGGCCAGAACCCGGCGAGTGCGGAGGGTGTGGGGAAGGAGATCTTGAAGGCTTTGGGATTGTAGATGGGGTTGACCCTGAGGCAAATTTATGGGAATGTTCAAGGGAAAAAAAAAAGTGCTAGCATCGGCTGAAAATGTTATGTAATGAGTGGAATCAATTGTTCTCTAAATGATCATTATTATGGATGTCCTTGATACTTGAAACATACGGGTAGGGCTCGTTGTAAACACAACTCGACTTCTCGTTGATTAGAACAGTGTACGTTCATTTTTTTGGCAGGTTTCATTGTGGTTTAAGACTTGAAAAATTTATTGAATCGGTGTCTCGTTAATATACGGTCATTAGTATTAGGATAATATATATCATATGCCTTCCAAATAATAGGTCGTACGCCTTGAAATGCATCCCAAAAGTTTTATGCATGTAGACGAAATCAGTTAAATCCGATTCAAATAGTGTAACTTCATTCCAGTAGCGCAAAGTCGTCAGCACCGTAGAATGGAAGGCATGCAAAGTCTCATTAAAACGAAGTATATATGCCAGGCTTTTTGTGACATCCAAAGATTGGAAGTCCACGCTCAACGAAAATGTGCGATTGGGTATCGACGGAAGATAAGGAGATCGGTGGATCGGAGAGCCCACCAATATATGAAGACCACATGAAGATCAAATGACCTTCTTTCTGTTCGTAACGCTGACGCGCAGAGAATGCAAGCCGACTCCCGTCAGCGGGTGTAGCGCAATCGTCTAGTAGCCTCTGCAGCTACCAATGCGCTCAGAGCGCCGATGAAAAGGCAGATGGCGATAGCGTTAGGAGAGTCTCCATTAAGGTTCATCCACTCGCCATCCTTGTTGTCTGGCCCTTCCTTCGAGGTTTCCTCTCGATTGGCGCTCCCAGGCTCGAAAATGCTGAACACGACCCAGCTAATGAACGTACCAACGAATTGTGGTAGTGTCGTGTACACGTTCAGCACGCCCAGGTAAATTCCAGCAAGCTCTCCCGTGGACGGAACGCTCGAAGAATAATCGTCATCGTCGTTGTCGCTGTCTGAGTCGCGATGATTGAGACGTAACACATCCAGTTCGGTGTCGCGGTCGGCGTGGATCGCGCCATGGCGGATGCTGGTCGAAGTAATCATGGTGATACCAGACCGTGCGGTGGTCGTTGGGTTCATAGCGAGTTTGTTAATCTCCACGCCCATAAATGCAAATGGCGCCCAACAACTGATTGCCCACGGAATGCCACACATAGCAACCAAGCATGTTGCAAACGCCCGAGATCGTGAGAGAGGAGCAAAGATCATTGTAGCAGCGAACATAAAGTGAGATATCAACCATGCCGTCTGGAGATCGGGCCGAATAGCCGTGAGCTTGTTGAGTATCGCCGCCATTCCGGGAGGCGGCCGTGGAGTAAATCCCGGCTTTTTGTGGTCGGGGGGTTGTACACAAAATGGGAGGAGAACCGAGCTGAGGAACGTAATGGAAGAGAAGACGACAAGTGAAAGACTGCCCAGGCGACCAACTTCGCCAAGGACGTCGTTTGATTCCGCTGCTCCTTTGGGAGCCTCATACCGAAAGTATGTCTCTCCGACCCAGGTAGTACTGTAAAAGAGGAACGGAAACCAACCTAGCAAACGATTTAGCCATTTTACTTGATTCATCGGGAATTGGCAATCATACCAATCCAAGCCCAGAATTGGGCCCAGCAAATAGCTTGTATGCGTGGGGGTAGCTCCAAGGTAGTCTTAAAAAGCTGCGAGAGCACCTGGATTGCCCCGGCCTTGCCATCGGAATCTCTGGCAGAGATTAGAATTCGTTCTTGGACCGCCATGGACGTAATCGAAACGGCTATGATCAATGACAACGCGGCAATCACAGTCATCTGTTTGAATTGCGTGTCACCAATGGTCGAGCCAAATAAGCTGACCGTGTCAATCGAGCCGATGGCATAACCAATAAGTTGGCCAATGGCCGACATTCTGCCAGCTTTTCGTACATTAGCGACTGTCCCATTGAGAAACGAATGCAGACATACCCCATGCTGATCCTGCTTGCTGTTGAGGAATTGGCAAAGTGTCGACAATTAAGCTACGACAGCACGCTTGAACTGTTTCGATGTGAGTCAGATGAAAGTCAAGATCGAAGGGATTAACTTCTGAAATACTCACCGACATTTATAGCGAAGTCCACGGCGTAAATACTTAGAACTGCAAGGGCAATTGTAGCATTTTTGGCCTGTTAAGAAACTCCTTCTGTTAGCAAAGAATCCACATAATTGTGATCCCTGGGCACAATCCCATAGCAATAGTTGACGTTGCTACAACAGCTGTTGTGAGAAAACTACCTTTTCTGTATCCTTCACGAACACGCTGACGATCTCTGTCGTCCATCCCAAGACCAACAAACAAAATCCCACGATAAGTGAGCCTACGATCATAAATGGTCGTCTTCTTCCGTATTTCGAACGCGATCTATCTGCAATAACGCCAATCAGGGGCTGAATGATCAGGCCGGATAGCGGACCGGCAATCCATACGAGAGAAGTCCGGGATTTTGTGAGGCCAAGCTGTAGAAGGTATGGTGTGCAGTCTATGTCGAAGGGACCATGCATTAGCAGAGTTCGGAAGGACGTTCTTGGACGGCGCAGTGGCTTACAGGTCATTTCAATGCCCCAGGTAAATCTGTAGAATGCCAGAAACCCGTCAGCCGCAGTTCATCAGAAGGTATATTTTCAAGCTCGAGTGCCACGATTGAGCTCGAGGTGAAAAAGCCTCTAGGAAAAAACGCACTGTAACCCCACCAAGCTGAATGTTAAAAGAGCCATGCGCGCCGACTCTGTCCGTCCCTTGATGGAGGGAGAGCCCACCCATCTTGCAGCTTGCGGCATT
Source organism: Hamigera avellanea (assembly GCA_027569715.1). NCBI lineage: Eukaryota > Fungi > Ascomycota > Eurotiomycetes > Eurotiales > Aspergillaceae > Hamigera > Hamigera avellanea. The sequence continues at coordinate 93,937 of JAPDKU010000053.1, read as the reverse complement.
CTGACAGTTTTGTGGCCTGCATGCGATTGTGTTTCCGTTCTCCCTTTCTCGTCTCAAACTCGAGCCTGCCCCTCTAGCTCCAAGTTTGCTATTGCGCCGGCGCACCTATTCTCCCTGATCTCGGTCGGCAAGTTCGTCCTCTTTGCGATGCGATTTGAGCGTATCTCGTGGGTGAAGAATGGGCCTTTGAAGTCGCGGTGATGGCGTTCAGCGAACAAGCGTGATTTCCTTTGTCAACGTCGTCGTCGTCGTCAGTCAAGATGATGCGCAGCGGCATATAGGATATTCGGTTTATTTTCCAGGCCAGTCAAGCTCGAGTACTCTGTATACAATTGCGATTCCTCGATGCAATGGATTGGAAGGTAAAGTCGCTTCCAGAATGAGTTGGCTGGGAACCACTATATGGAAGCAGGCGGAAACAATCAGGGACGAGAGCACGAGACTTCACGGGCGTCTTCTTTGCATCGATGATCATGCGGTGGACCCTGGTAAAAAAGAGGAAAAAAAAAAAAGTGCCTTGGGCCTAAGCGCTCTTGAAGCCACACGCTTGCGGGCCGCCCATGCCCCGTGGTGTTATCGCTGCTGCACGCCTGACCCGCAACGGGAGACGAGACCAGGCCCAGCACTCCGGATGCCGATCGAAATCAGCGGCCTTGGCCCTCTCTCACGACAGTGGACACTGGACTTGGAGAAACAGAGTCGTTCCACAAAGAACGACTTGCGCTTTTGCAGACCATTCTGTTCATCCCGGAATTATATTATCTCCTCAGTCAGAATCAGTTTGTTGATCCAGAAAATCACGAAACCTAAAGTTAGTTGACGCGAGGTGTAAGGTCAGTTCAACGGTTAGCTGGTTCCGCATGCGAACCACATTGGAGTACCTAAAACCAGGGGCTGGACCCTGGGCCGGGGGGATTCTGGCGCTTCTAATTTCAGAGCTTATGTCAGCCGTCCCAGCAAGGGAGATCTCCACAAACAGGCAACGACTGGCTTGCCGGAAGTACTCTACGTATGCGGCATGGATTGGAAGGGGTCAATTCAGCTACTTACCGTACGGAGTACAGATGCGGTTTCCATGCAACGGGGAGAACGGGGAATTAAAATGGCACGTGGCATGCAAGTCTGGCCTGATGGTTCCTTTCTATAATATCTTTATAACCCAGTAGTAGAGCTAACGATGAGAGATTTTGCTGTTGCCAGCGCTCTTGAAAAGTCCAATAACTCCCCGGAGAAGAAACATCAGCAGGATAACTCTCAAAGAAAAGAAATCCTGGTGCTCCTCAGCTAATGCTCCGCTCAATGCTGGCCCGAGCGCGCTTGTGAATCTGGAGGAGCATGGAGTTAGTTGATCTAGAGGACCTTGACCTCTCCGGCCAAATGGGACCAAGACTAAACAACTCAGGCTCTTGATGAAATACCAAGTTATATGCTGCTTCAAAAGTCAGAAGTATGTTCGATCAACTCTCTGTCCAATGTGGACACATGACCCTCTTTATGTCATTATCATGACTATAGCCTTCTGCCGTCTGGATAAGCGAGGATGTATCTCAAGGGATGCTGGAGATGAAGTTTCTAGAACTCTTAGCACCGGGTCACAAACCATTGAACAAAATGGTATGACTTTCGTTGCATTCTTTGTGCCATTCAAGTACGGTCGGGCTTCTTGCTCTCTGTTTGAGAAGATATCTTAGACATTGTCGGTCGTCCTGAGCACGCTTGTTACGCCTCGAGTAAAGCTTGTTTAAGACTGGTGACAGTAGGAATAACAAGATCTCCTTAAGCGTGCGGGCACATACTATACGTTAGGAAGAGGATGTAACAAAAAAGATAGGTTTTTGATAAAGGTCATGAGGGGAAAGAAACTTATTCTTAGCTTGTAGCTTGTGTAACATGTTTATGAGCTAATGTTCAAATAAAACCATCAAAGAAAGGGCACTGCCATCATAGCCTCGTTGCGTGGCGTCTTTCATAGCGTTTTCAGCATCCATTTCTAGATTTGACTCGCAAAGTAGATATCATTTGACTCCCGCTTGCCCAGCTGACCAGTAAAAGAGAACCTTCCGTCATTTCTGTCATATCGACCCAGATGTTGTCCTTACCATGCCATAAATAATCAATCAGAATCCCTCTTTTCGTTTTTCTTTTGTGTTGAGAATTCTACAGCCTGTTAGGGGCAGCAGTCAATGGCCACTGGTAGCCAGCAGCGTCACTGAACTTGTATCCGAAGGACGCGGTGAAGTCGTCCAACACGGCGGGTCCGCGAGAACCTGAACAAAAGGGATTAGTCAGAAATCTCCGTTGCCAAAAAAACGAGTGGAACATACCATAGGGGTATTCCATAGGGATGATCTCCTTGTTGTCGTCAAGGTAATGGAGGAGAGGAGTGAACATTCTCCAGCTGGCATCGAGCTCGTCGTCACGGACAAAGTTCGAGTGGTCGCCCTTCAGGGCATCCAGGATCAAAGATTCGTAGGCCTCGGGGATCTTGAGGTCGGAGAAACGACGGCGGTAAGTGAGGTCAAGTTCGGTCACGACAGTCTGCATCGAAAGACCAGGAAGCTTCGAGTTCATCTTGATGTAGACGGACTCGTTGGGCTGCACACGGATGACAAGCTCATTGCGAGGAATGTCCTTGAAGATACCTGAAGTCACGTCGCGGAATTGAATGCGGATTTCGGTCTTCTGCTCATTCAGGGCTACAAATAGTGAGTATTATGGACTCCCCAATAGAGAAGGGGGAGAATTGACTATACCTTTTCCTGCCTTGAGAATGAAGGGAACACCGTCCCAGCGCTCGTTCTTAATGTATGCGACCATGGCGCAGAAGGTTGGGCAGCGCGAATCCTTGGGGACAGTGTCGTCTTCCTTGTATGCAGGCTTGCTGCCGTCGAGGGATCTTCCGTACTGACCGATGATGACGTTCTTGGGTTCGATAGCGTCCATTGCACGCAAGACACGAACCTATCACTGTGTTAACATCGATGTGTTGCGTGTGAGGGAGAAAATTGTTGCAAACCTTCTCGTCGCGAATGTCTTCAGAAGAGAACGAGATTGGGCGCTCCATTGCGAGCAAAGTCAACACCTGGAGAAGGTCTTTAAAGATGTCAGCACCTTCCAATCGCTCTGAACGATTCATTTGGGTTGAACATACGGTTCTGCATGACATCACGGATGATGCCGAACTCATCGAAGTAACCTCCGCGACCCTCAGTGCCGAATGGCTCCTTGAATGTGATCTGCCGAGCAGCAAGAACGCATTAGAATCGGAATCCCTCGATTTTTGCGGGTTTCCACTCCATACCTGAACATTGTCGATGTGATGACGGTTCCATGTGGCACCGAAGAACTCGTTACCGAACCTCAAAATGAGGATGTTCTTGACCATCTCCTTACCCAGGTAGTGATCAATGCGGAAGATCTCCTCTTCCTTCCAGTTGGGCTCGAGAGCTTTTTGGAGCTCACGCGAGCTCTGGAGGTCCTTGCCGAATGGCTTCTCAACCTGTGTGTGCGAAGAGAGCTCGTCAGTGACTCCTGGCAAACCGAATGGAAATTTCCGAAGGGGGAAGTTCAACTCACAATGATACGCGCAATACCGTTCTTGGGGTAGCAGTTCCTCTTCAGCTGCTCGGAGACGGTGATGAAAACGCTGGGAGGCAATGCCATGTAGAAGACTCTGTTCTGTTCTTTCCTGCCCTTCTCAATCTCCTCGAGGTGCTTGTTGAGGTTGATGAAGGAGTCATCCTGGTCGTACTGGCCGGAAATATAAGAGCAAAGCTGGCAGAAGCTGTCCAGCTGCTCTTCGATTTCCTTTGTGGGAACCTTGATGTAAGACCTGACACGCTTGATGTACTCCGCATGGTCCATCTTCGTCCGAGCATATCCAACAATTCTGATATCCTTGGGGAGGAACTTGTTGCGATACTGTAGTCGTTATTAGTTCCGGACATTTAGTCCTTGGTAAACATTGGTGGTCACCTACAAGGCCGAAAAGTGCTGGGAACTATGGTGTTTGTCAGACCAAATCTTGACGAAGGCGGGGTAGAGGGTAAGGAAAACGAACAGTCTTCTTCTTTGCCAGATCTCCCGAGGCACCTAGGACCACGATGACGGTGTCATCCTTAAGCTCGATGGTGCTACAATTAAGCCTCATGTTAGTGATTCGCAGGCAGAGACGGTGGAGGATGTTGTGCTGCGCAGCAATGCGGCAAGGGAAAAAATGACGTGTTCGAGAGAGGATAGAGCAATCGACGAAGAAATCAAGATGAGAAAGTTGGAGGGCCTTCTTGGACACCATTGGTGAAGGACCATCTTGAATTGTTTGCGATTCTCTATCGATCTTTCTTGCGCCGGCGTTGTAGAGGCGCTGGCACAAAAAATGAGGTAGCGGGCGAACTCCGCTGTGCGGATGAGGGAGTGATGTAAGAGACGCAGGAGACACCCGAAAGAGACTCACCCAGCATTCTGGCGTTCCTCAGCATGGGCTATCGTGCTGGCCATTTTATCTAAAGTAATTCTATATAGCCACCAGACACAATGGAGGAAGAAATTGGGGGGTTTGGAGAGAGAAGGAGGATGTTGGGGGAAGCAAAGATGGACTCATCCAACAGTTCCGGCGGAGAAGGTAACTTTTTAACAGTCGCGAGCTGCTGCAGGTGGGTGAGGCACAATGGTGGGGCAAGAGGGCCGGCCGGCTTGGGTTCTTCCACTACGTCGATGCTGCCGCTCACCCCCGTGCGATGGAGTACGTTGCTCGGAGTTTCTTACTCAACCATCCATCTATCTGATCGTGGCAAATTGTTGCAATTGAGCATTTGCTTCTTTGAAAATATATGCTAATGCAATCTCTCTAATAATTATCCTGACTGACTTGCGTATATGGATGGCTACATGTCTAGATATTCCAAGTCCAGAAGTGACTGGGGGTACCTGGGCGGCTAATTATGAAATTGGCTTTGAATGACCCCGCGAAGGCTAAAGAACAAACCTAAGCAACATACATTGACAGATTGCTTTTTTTTAAAATCTTTCGATATTATCGATAAAGATGACAGATACTTTTTGGGGACGCAAGATCTTTAACAGAAGTCATTTGTGTTCCATTTTCACTGTGAAGAAGTGAAGCCTGAGATTCGCTGACCGACGACCCGTATAGATTTGAGCCATGAAAAGTCGGTGGAGCCCCTTTGCTCATCATCTTGGTGTCAAGCATTTACTTGTCAGCTGCTGCAATAAAGAAGCGAAGAAGTCCAGACAAAGTCTACCAGAGGAATGAGACTGTTAACGGCTGCCTCGATGAATGAAACGGCTCCCTTCGGCATCAATCTAGTCCTCAAATTACCATCCAGATGTCGGGGTGTGCATTCCGCAGTGCTTGTAGCACAGCGGCAAAGGCGGATTGGAACCCCACCAAGGCAGAGATCGCGCCAGAAGCTGCAGGGAAGGACACAGGCCGTTACACGCTTCGTATGAAGCTCTACCGGTGACCTAAATCGTGGAGATGGATCGGCGGATTTGTCATCTGCAGGATCAACCCATTTTACAGTGACGGACTCTGTTAAATTCTGTTTTCCCGCAAAGACCTACCTATCAATATGGTGCAATCCATTTAGTTAGCGCTCGGGCTGATGTTTCTACGGGCCAGTTTAACCGTTCCAAGGGCGACCTGAGCCCTTCTAATGGAAGGGATCAAGAAGCAGTGAAACTGCTCATGCGGTTGAGTAATCTGGCTGCAAATTTTCATTTGATATAAATTGGGACCAATACTCAATTTTCATCAGATAACAACAAAAGCACCTAATGTTTGAAGAAGAAACAGCCGTAGTCTGTCGAATTCAATGCCGATTGCAAACAATAAGGTGGGGCGGTGGGAAGAAACTGACGCTTTATTTCCAAATGAGTGCTCCCGGTCTGACAAGACTCAAATGGCGTACTTTTGACTCCGGACTTAATTAATGGCGATAAGCTCCCTACCATCCTTAGATATCTAGGTACCTCCAAACTCAGCGGATTGAGAAAAAGCCAGACTCAAATAACGCTGGAAGTTTGCACAGCCATGAAGCCTATTTGGGAATCAATACTTCCATCCCATCTGATTGTTTATCCGCTCGTTCCTCTCTGCAGATGGCAAAATATGCGACCAAGAGCTTTGTCGTCATTGTGAGCAGAGAAAGTTTGTCAGCTGGAGGCGCTCTAGATCAGCGGAGCTAAACCCACCGGAAAAGTACTGTCATGGAAAATGGAAACCGGTCTCGGACCACTGTAGCCCGACGGCAAGATGTGGTGGGGATATTAGAGTTATCTCTCCGGCGCGGCAGTACCTATTTATCCGAGGGTGCACTGAAATGGACTAGCGAATACATCACGTGATTTTGTGGTCTCGTTCACGGGACCTCGTTTAGCCCTTGGCCCTAAAGGTCCCATTTGGGTTAGAGCGAAACCCACCAAAATTGAACATTGTGCGTCGCACCACTCGCCTAATACTCAATCGAAGCGACGACAATCACGACAACCCGGACGAACGACATCTGACTTTTGCGGTCAGCTTTGCCTTCCATCGACTTGCTTGCGTTGCCCGCTGTCGCTCAGAAAAACCGTCACAATGCCCTCGGAACACGGTCACAGACGTGAGTGAATCCTTGATTAATGCTATATGTGTGCGCGGCTGTCAAGTCGTACTTTCGGACATGGGATTGGGGTGCGCGCCATCAAAGTGATTATGTGTATGCTGACCGAGAATTGGATTATAGTCTATGTCAAGTAAGTCCTGCCATATCGTCGCTGCGTCATACGGAAACGGATTTGAATGTCGTGGTCCATGATATACCGAATCGAAATCGGGATGGGACAATGAGATAGGATATGGAATTAATACGAATTTCTTCACCAGGGGTCGTCACCTGAGCTACCAGCGTGGAAAGCGCAACACCAACCCCAACACAAGGTACATACCGGGCCTCCAGAAGCAAACGCGATATCGGAATATGGGAATCTGACATGTGTCACAGTCTGATCAAGATCGACGGTGTTGAGGACACCAAGGCCGCCGAGTGAGTAGAATATGGATCGTGAATGGGATAAAGGCACAAGCAGCTAAATCCGTTTCGTACAGCTTCTACCTCGGCAAGAAGGTTGCTTTCGTCTACCGGGCCAAGCGCGAGGTTCGGGGCTCCAACATCCGGGTTATCTGGGGCAAGGTCACCCGGACACACGGTATGTGACAGCATCGTTGCCAGCATATATATGGGAATGGCAACGACCTCCAAGTGTCTCCAGGATGCTGGGACACGACAGAAGCAGTGACTGACAGTTTATTCGCAGGTAACTCCGGTGTTGTCCGCGCTCAGTTCCGCAACAACCTCCCTCCCAAGTCCTTCGGCGCAACCGTCCGCGTTATGCTCTACCCCTCGAACATCTAAATGATCTTGTGTTTAGTGGGTGCTTCCATTTTTCGCGAACTCGGGCAAGGAGTCGATGGATCGAGCCGATGTTGAGGTGATGGAGTTGGCGGGTTGATAACGTTCGTGGGAGAGGCAGGGCCATCAAGCCCTACGAATAAAAGACTTTTCTACCGCATGGTCATTTTGTCGGCTCCTAGACATCTACAAGAGCTTGTCTTCATTTTCTACATTGGCGAGCACGATGTGTCTTGTCTGGCAGCATCGCTTTCTCTCCCCAAAGTGTATCTGACGCTCATACACCAAATCCATAACATTTCAACACCTCTCGACGTTCAGACAACTTGGTTCTTTCGAGGCTTTGCGTGGATGGTTACGGAAATGTCATACTGTCTCAATAAAAGTATCAATTGAATTGCTGATGTGAACAACTTCTCGGTCCGGATGTCATATGGTTTGAGGCATGACCTGGTAACGAACCGATTGCAATTTCGCTGTATCAGATCAACGACAAATCGATGAAAATTCGCAGTTGTCTCCCGATGTCCCGAATGCAGCTTCGAAGCCCGGAAAGTCCACATGTACATCGTTTGGTATCACTCTGAAGAGCAGTCGCCTTGCCGACCGTCGAATGCCATATGCGGTGCCCTGCGTAGTATCGAATGACTTCCAAGGTCATATACAAGCTAAAGCAAGTAATGCCCTGTGAGGAAAAAGCCCTCTTTCTCGGGGTAACCGAAATGATTGTCCTAAAGTGTTCTTGAATATTCTATCTGATCAACCGGGCTAATGTGCTGTTCAACTAGTGAAACATGATCGATCCGATTCCAGGCGCTGAAAATGCGCATGCTACTCGAGAGCATCCGTGGAAGTTATGTTTCGCTCACGAATAATTGGAAGCCACTTCCTATGAACCAAGAAGCAGATGCCATTCAGGATGCTTCTTCCATTTCCAGAGCCGATCCTTATCACGGTGCTTTCGGTCCCCTGTTCCACGTGCTTATGATTTGGGATGCCCCAAGATCCAATGCAACGGTCATTCACGTTCTATTTGGCATTTAGGACAAATGGTGTTCATTCGAGGAAAGCGTAGTGTACATGTACATGATGGAGGGAGTGAGATGGAAATCACATAGATCAACTTCTACGCCGATGTCCTAGAGCAACGAGCTGGACTACAATGCCTAGGTACAACAACAACATGATTTATCTCCATCGTGCATCTGCCTGATTTACGGTAATTTCTGATTCTCACCCCCAAGATGCCCAGTATTTTGTTGGTCTAGGCATAAGAGTATTACCGTCGGTGAGAATCTACAATGTCAGCCTGGAGGGTTACCATAGTAATATCAATAAACAGATCATGTCTCTACTCTTCCTCGTCCCGATCATGTGCATACATATACTTGGTGACTTTCAACATATGCTAGCAAGAAAAAGAGTCCACTGACCTTGTGCCGGCTCTTCTGCTTCAGCTTCTAACTTTGTCGCGTGCATTTCAATCCATAATGCTTGCAGTTGTGCTTGATACATGTCGCATTTCCTCCTTGTAGAAATGCAATACAATGTTCAGCGTTACGATACGCTACTAATATGACTTGAAACTGGATGCTATACCCGAGTGGCGATCTCCAGATGGAGAACTAGTTGAAATTGACGGCATGGGAGGGTCAATATTCATATCTATCTTGTTAGAACTAAGTAACGACTTGCCACCTACAGGTGTTCCTTGCCAATTTCTAAACTTAGAACAACAGTGGAGTTAAACCAGCCTTATTGCTAATCTGCAGTGACAATCGCGCGCACTTCACAATGACGTACAAGACAGCCGCATGGCGAAAGAAAAGTCGAGGCTACGGGGTCTGAATCGAGATCGACAGGATTTGTGTGGGTACACAAAGTAACTTCTGCCAATGGCCAGTGGAGATTGTTCTGACAATCAAGGTTTCTGGGCGGGAAAGGAGATCTGGGGTACGTACTACGCACGCGAGGACTCTTGTATCACTCTTAAGTCAGCTTCGTACGCAAGCATATAGACTATGTGAGTTGCAATTTCTTGTGTCATATGTATATATACTGCAATAACTATGGCTAGTGTGGGGACGAGGGTAAGAATACAGTCGACGCTTCCAGAGGTACATACGAACTCTGCCGGTCTAATCAATTGACCAAAACGAAGTATAGGTACCTGGTTCTTTAGTTTAGAAATGTATGGAATAATCACGACTGATGTTGGTTAAGAGGGCACTTTTGTACTGTAGTTGATCCAAGAGGACGTCTTTACAGAGTCTACACAGAACGGATGAACGCCGTCGCTTGGGCTCCGCAATTAGGGCTGTGCTGCGATTTTAATCAGAAATGGAGCCCCAACGGAGTCGATAAGATAGCAATTTATCGTCAACTTCAGTCCTCATTGTTTCGTACTCTGGTAGTCTTCAGCGTCTCTTGAATCGCGATCGAAGGGGACGGAGAATATCACAGTCATTTCTTACCAGCAGCCTAAATCATAGGCACTCCAAGACCCTTCCGAGACCCTTTGTCCAATTTGACAGTTGAAACATGGGGGTGGACCCTCAATAAGGTGATGCAGTCATCCGAGACCCCTGCGCCATCTGGGCATTGCGAATGAACGTGCATAAAAGAGAAGTGCTCTTTCATGCAACCTATTCAGGACAGTTCTGAACTTGGGCTGTCACTCTCCAACCGGTCCCAAGTTTGGCCGCACTCGGATGTTCGATTCACCCGTGGACGGAATGTTCCTCATTCTTGATGTGGACGGCGAGCCAATGGGAAGATGGCGGATCCAGACAGCGCACGCGCAAGAATTTCCCCCTCTTTTGGGTAGATGTCCTTTTTATCAAGTAATCACATTGACCTTTGAGGTAGCATGGGAGAGTATCAAAATACACACAGAGTGAAGACCCTGCCCTGATTCGTTCCTGCATAGGAAAGTTGCCTAGACACGGAGCTGCAAATATTGGCCCGAAAGGCTAAGGATGGCCAAGCTCGTCCACTGCATTTGCGTCGTGGGGTGTCGCAGATCTGGTTACAAAGTTTGTTGCGCCTTCAGCTTGTCTGAATTTCGACTAAGAAAATTCCTCAAGGCAGCCATCAGCGACTGCTGTGATCGTCGGACTTGGGCCTTCTCAATCGCATTGGAAGGGCGGATGCTTCTGTGTTTGAGCTGAGTTTCCAATAATGAAAGGAGATGATCATAGTCATATATGACTTCTCATCAGCGGAAAGCTGGCTTAGGACGCGTACAGCGTATTGGCGTCGAATAAACCCACAATTGCGCAAAGAACTCGAGACACGTTTGACGATTGCCACCACAACCGTCAACTCGGTCCCTGACACGACAGTCGCGGAGCGGGAATTGACAAATTCCGGCAAAGTTATGTTAAGGAAGTGACCAGTGGGGTTGCTATTTCGAGGTGGCGTCGAAGACATCCATTTTAAGGCTAGCTAGATTGGGTGGGGCCGGCAGGATTTCCAGACCGTCGACGGGGTTGGAACCTTCTGCTCAGCAACCACTTGAATAATCTTCGTCGCAGACATGCGCACAGGGCCAGCTCCCAAGAGCTGCCTAGAAGACCAGGGACCTGCCCTGTTTCTTAAAAGACCACTCACGCTGGCGTCCGAAACCCTGCTGAGTACAACTACACTACCAGGGTAAAATGGAGAGAAGGTGGTGACTACCAAATCACATGAAGACAACGGGATGACGGCCATGTGAGTGAAATCTATTAATAAACAAATTTAGGAATACCAAAGTCAATTCCAGAAATCGATGTGGAATTTGACAGAAAGAAGAAAAAAGACCGCAGCCTCGGGAAGTTCGTAGATTTTGGGACGTCCAAAAGCCAGTTGGAACTTCGGAAGCTTGGGCCCGCGTTCGATTGGCTCCGAGTGGCTTGGACAGTGCAGACGTTGACGCTATCACACACGTTCAGTAAAGAAAATAAGCCAGAGGCAAAGATCGGGAGTGGCTCTGATACGATGGGTTCCATTATCATAGGGATTACCGGCACAATCGCTGCATCAGAGTACCTAGATTTATCTCTTGAACCTGCAGAGCTTCCGACCAGAAGTGGCTGAAACCCCTCCAGATCCGGCTGCTGCCCCTCCTCTATTGCGTGGCCGCCGGCCGGTTCGTCGACGCTCCGTGGTCCTGCTTGCAGCCAGACCAGGTAAATAGACGGGATTGTCCCTCGTGCGTGTTGTGCCTTTTTTTTCTTTTTTTTCGAGCTTCCGTTTTTGTGCAGGACAAAAACAAAAACGTTCCAAAGCGTACCAGCCGCCTTCGTTTGGGAAAGCAAGAATTCGTGCTGTACTTTCCTCTCCTAACTACTTTACTACGCTTAGTACTTGGATCGCTTCGCAGTGTTCGCACCCAACCATCTTTCTCGTCGATCAATCCACCTTGCGGGCCACAATTCAAACGTCACGTCACTTCGTTCGTTTGGGGATACTAGGCTACTAGTTATCGATCGCTGACCTGATTTTACTACAACCGGAGCTCTCTGCATCCACTCCAATTCTACGGTGAAAGTGCTCCAGTTTTTTGGTCGCTTCTCCAATACATACATTCGTATCGTGGATTTGACTTCACTCCACACAAGCAATTCATCAACAATTCTTCGTCGCTCGTGGACACATCCATCAAATTAGTATCACAACACAATCAAATTTCTCTGGTCCATAGGCCGCATCCACTCGTTCTCTGCCTGCCTCCGAAGACGTGGTGGTTGAGCGTTCGATAAAGTCGTTTGCGATTACATTCCTTGGCAGTTCCCACTTCTATCGTGTCTGCGCTCCACAACGGCTGCCATAGCTCAAGCAGATCGCAACCGACCAGGCGATTATTCTTGTTATCAGAGGCGCTAAAAACGGTGTCTAAATAAAATGGCTTCCCCCCAGCCTGCACCGCCGTCTCCCAGACGGAGCCGTGGTGTCAGTTTCAAGTCCGAAAGATCGCATAGATCCAGCGGCTCTGGGAATAAACTCCATCTCACGGAAACTGCTGAAGAGAAAGCGAGGCGAAATTTACATACCAAAGCTGATCCGACGGTCGCTATGAACGAATTGCAGCCTAGTATGTCCTTGCATACCACCTTCCCCTCATACTACCGGCGGGTCGTTTACTCGTGCATCACCCATACTAAGTGGAGTTTAATAGTGGCGGTCGCGCTGGAAAAATCAAATTTGGGATCTTTGAGAGCTTTGCAACACAAAGATCAATATGGCAACCCGATAAGTTCGTCTGCTGATACTTCAGCTTTGGGATTCATGCTGCATAGAACGGTTTATGCTGACTTTTTGTCGTCTTTGCGCACTATAGCTGACCCCGACCTTTCCAATCCAACTCGTCCTCGACTCGAGCGTCCATTGGATACTATTCGATCTTTCGAGGCGGCTATTTACGGGACTCACAATAGTAGACCGCAGTCTTACAGCAGAACAGGTAGGCTTGGCGCATTGTTCCGCTACCCTGGGGATTAATCACTGATGGTCTTTTTAGACGAGGCTTCTCAAGTTGGTGATTACAGCAGACGAGGCAGCTATTATGGTAATTCTTCCAAAGAGAGCAAGCTCCCCTCTTGAAACATTGCGTTACAATTGTTAGAGCCTTTTTTAGGATCATTTCGCTAACGAATATTTTGATTTGTCGCAGACCAAAATGGCGCCAATGGATATTCAAGCAGGAGATACAACGACCAGAATGCTTACTATGGTGGCCGCGGTGGGCAATCGCGACCGGACAGTCTCATCGACAACTACAACCAACCCAGTGATAACTACTACCCGTACAACAATAACCAGGGCGGAAGATCCCGACCACGCCTCAATGGACGCATGACTTTCGAGCAAGGGATGAATGGGAACAACCAGCAGAACGTCTACCCCCAGCATGGTTACCAGAAGTCTTACGACAATGTGACCGCCGCATCGGGCACTGCGAGCAATAATACCGACCCTTGGGGTAATTCGACCGATCCAAGCTCGCTAAACAGCTCAATGGATCAGCTTCAGCAACAACAACAACAAAGGTACGAGGACCAGGTAGCCGATAACTATGGATTCCGAGGATTCGGCGCTGGCCCCAACTTCAATGATGGGGCTCCAGGAAGCGCTGACGCGTACAACAGTACTCCCTCCACCAACGGTTATGGAAAGTCTTCCCCCGGAATGTTACCCGTGATGGATCCAAATACCGGCGGCCCTGTCGGCGGCCCGCCTGCAGCGGCAGCAGCTCATCGCGGCCATCTCCGCAAAGCCACGAACGCCTCCGAGACAAGCGACGGCAAGAGGAAGAGCTGGTTTAAGCGAAAATTCAGCAAGGACTGATTCGATCCTCGTACTTCTGATTTTATCGGCATTTCATTCTTGTTTGTCTTCTTTTCTCTCTAATTCTGGCGGATGTAATAACCCTCGAATGGCGTTTTCTGTTTTCAAGCGCACAGTTATGGGAAACTAAGGGATGCGTGGGACTTGTTATCTTTTTTGCTTGGTTTTCTTTCGTTTGGCTGTCTCTCATCTTCAATCTTCATGCGTTAGACGAGATCACGACATATCGTATGCACGACTGGGGTCATTTTGTCATTTCCACCCATTTCTGTGGGTTGTTCGGGGAAAGTTCACCCATCTTACTGCTCTTCGGGTGATTTCAATGGACGTCAAGTTTCCAAAACTTCCTGATTATTCTTTTTCTCAATTCTGCTTCATTTTGCGGGTACTTAATGGCAGCATTCAGTATCAAGGCATCGTCGGTCACGCATCGAACAGCATTAGCGTACGTCTTGGTCATCGACAACGAGCTGTTTGTACATTACGACGTATCAAGGGTCGATGCACGGGTCCTAGCTACCATTCCTGCATCCATTTTTCCATCGAGGTACAAAAAGAATCCGGCGATCTATTTGCCGACCACGATCATCGCATACTGCAAATGTTTGCCTTGCCGTTGTTAGTGCGTCCTTCGCTCCCTTTACCGACACATTCCAGGCATTTTGAGTCGATTTATCTCAAGGTTCAACAGTCATCGGGGAAGAGCCGGTGCATCGTATCCTAACCACTTGTCTCCAGCATGTCCCGTGTCTTAACTTACTTCTATCGCGCACATAAGTACTAGATCGGGGAAACCAAACCGCCACCATGACCAACCTCCCATTAGACTATCTATAAAAGGCGCATTGGGAATCACCTAACACAGTAAAAAAAATCAGAAACGAAAAAACATTACATCAAACCCAGCGGGAAGACGAAGATGCGAGCGTACTTGCATGCATCTGTTTTTCTCTTCACCGCTCTCCTCGAAACATACATCCAGTATGTCCACTATACATCGGGAGACATTCGCTGCAGACTGTCACCGAGGAAGGGGCAAACACCCTCACTCAGTCGCAAAATCAATCTACTTCCTCCCGAGAAGCTTATTCTTCAGCTTATCAGCTAGTCCCTCGTGGATCAGCGACTTGCGATGCTCTTTCTTCTCCTCTTTCTCTCTCTTGGACTCGGGATCAAGGTGGACGTTTCCTTGGCCGCCGCGCTAGTGAAACTCATCAGTTATCTTTTTTTTCTGCGACGTAGAGACAGGGAAATACGTACACCAGTATGGTAGTCGCCATCGGTGGAGTTGCGGATGGCCAGTTCGGGAATTATCTCGGAGTCGTGCGGGGACTTGGAGGTTGGGCGGACGCGAGGGGAGCCAATGTTACCGACACCTCCGCGCTAGAAGAGAGAAGAGATAAGTGTTAGTGGTGTTCCTTGGAGGGTTGAACTCATCATTGGTCATAGGTAGGAACTTACACCTGCAGAGTAGGCGCCGTCACCCTGGTCTCCATAGGCTCCTTCGCGGACGATTTCGCCGTCGACGTATCTAGGTTTAGGGTTAGATGGGAAACAGGTATTATCCAAAGCTGCGGGAATTGCAGAGGAAAATCAAAGCAATTAATCGGGAATACGCTATTCTGCGGAACCTCGAGAAGTTGTGGAGCGACGGGAGGCAAACGTACTGGGTAGAGTCGGCACCAATGTTTCCTTGGCCTGAGCGGAGACGGAATTAGAAAAGGTCTCGAGCACACATATCAGGGATTCGGGTGTATTACCTCCTCTTCCATGAGAGACAATTGGTTCGTGTTCACCCATGGTGTCGAGTTGGAAGCGGCGGATGACTGGGGACTATGACGGTGGTTCTGTGGATGAGTATTGTTTAGAATTGATACCGGGAACGGATAGTAGCCAAAATAATAATAATAATAATAATAATAATATAAAATTGCGATTGAGATTAGCGGAAGAGTGCTTTGGAAACAAAGACACATTCGTGGATGGCATGATCAAGAAATGATGGAAGTTGAATATCGCGCGAGACATCACGCAATCAATCTTCAATTTTATGTGAAGAATAAGTTCTGTCGCAATGTAAATCTTCAATGTCATCCGCCACTTGGTTTCCACTATGGAGTCCCGCAACCTCCAAGTGGAATGGTGTTTGATGTGGCGCAATAGATATTGACGAATGTACGTAATATTTCGTACCTCCATAGCCAGCATAGGATACGGGAGTTATTGCGACAGATTGAACAACCACGTGGATATGAATGAAGTGATCAACGCATATATACTTCCGGCGGTGGGGTCCGTGTCGCATTGTGGCGCAATTGTCGAAGGAATAAATAGACACATACAAACACAAGCAGTAAGAGAAAGTGCGCAATGGAAAATGTAGAACATTGATAGATCATGACTTACTTTGATCAAAGTAATGGTTACAAAGTGAGACGCTTGCTACACGGAGTAGCGGGGTCGGTTTTGGTGAGAGGAAACGAACCAGAAATTTAGCCTTGTCGAATGTCGGGCTACGAGGGGAGAACCGGGAATAATATACCAGGCATAAGCCCAGCCAAGATTGTATTGATTGCTAGCTCTTGCAGCCCACGCAAATGAATGGAGGATTCCAAGCAGATGGGTGCGCCCCGCGAGTTCTCGAGTTCTCGAGTTCAGCCCCGGGCAATGATCGTGACTCCTTTTTCCGTGACGTCGTCGGGATGGACTGATAAGATACGCAATCACGAGGCTGCTTAATTGGTCCGAGTCGTGACTAACCTTTTGCTGATAACCGCCTTGGCTGATTTTGGCGGGGCGAGAACTATCGCCCTTATCCTTTATCTAATTTAGGTCGATTTCTTGGTGACGGACTTTTCATGTGTCGATCCCTAGGCAGGAGGACGTCGGAGTGCAAATTGAAACCCCAGTTTTAATTGTTTACCAGTGGTCAAGTTCTCTGTGCTACTGAAGTTCAAGGCATGAAGTAGAGACTTGCAGCCAACCTGACTAGAGAGCCTTGCTGAGAAGTAAAAAGAAGAGAAAAGAAAAAAGCAAGAAGGAAAAAACAACAAAAGAAAACAAAGGAAAACTACACAATTAGACTTCATCGAGTGTCGCCCTACTTGTTCTTCTTCTCGTCGATTGGTCCGCCAGTTGTTGGCAGTCCCATGAAAATCTTGAACGAGTCGTAGCTGTGGGAGTTCAAGGTTAGTAGTACTCACAAGATATATCTTGGACTTCAATGATAACACATACATCATCCACTGAAGACCGGTCTACAGAGCCACTAGTCAGTCTCATTTCCAGAGCAGAAGCTAAACAAAAGGAAATACTCACAAGAGTTCCGATCATAATGATTCTGACCGGGAGACCGTTCCACAGGCCTCCGAAGCCGATCTCTCCATAAATCCGGCTCATTGCAGCACCGAATGCCTCGCCCGGCAAGCGATTTGCGTTTAGTTTACTTACCATCACATCGGCAGGATGCGAGACCACGGCGCAGAGAATACCCGCCAAGTAACCACCCGTGAATGCCACTGCAGTCTGTGCACCCTTGTTGTAGTCGGATTTCTTGCCTGGCAAGCGGTTGTAGATCATTTCCACGATCGTTTCGAACGAGGCAAATTTCATCATGGTGTACGGGATCTGTCGGCCCCAGAGAGGATACAGACCCTTGTAGAGACTGCTTTAGGTCAGTGCAATTCACCAACCGTCACCAACGGCTCAAGCTCACCCTGTCACTCCTTCCTTCGAAATGACATCGGACAGTCCACTAAAGGTTCCCCGATATTCGGGTGGAATTGTGGTCTGCGTGCGCACTTTGACAGCTTCAAAGGGACAGAGCGCAACGTCCGCAATGAGCTCTGCTGAAGCACTGGCTACCAGGTAGAGGGATGTCTTGTAACGGTTCGCACGATCCACTCCCACAATGTCACTGTAGAACTTCTTGAAGAATTCATAGCCACCGTATTTGAAAGCTCCTTGAGCCTTGAGCACTCCGAGTTAGTATGAACGTGATAAATCCCAGTCATGTAATCTTAACTTACACTGTATCCAAAGAAGGTCGGGCTCCAACCAGTGAAGACGCCTCTCAGGCCTTCCGCATGGCGAATTGTTCGGAAGGCCTCCATGTTGCTTTTGTAAAGCTTGGGATCAACTTGGCGTCGACATTTGATGAGATCGAGCGGCGTCACTGCGGTGTGGGTCAAACCCTAATGAAGAAGTATGAAGTAAAGAGTTCATTAGCTCAGAGCCATCGAAGGGTATAAAATATCAGAGATTGTAGGCACATAAAGAGCGCGAATTTCTGTTGCTTTCAACGAAGAGAATAAAGAAAAGCACTTACACAGGCAAGCAAGCCACCAAAGGTACAAGCGGCATAATACTTCCCAGACCATGGCTCAATTTTGCCTGTCTTGGCCTGCGCCTTTTGGCCGGCAACATCAAATTCCCGCGAGGCTTCTTTTTTGAACGCATCTGTCTTCTTTTTTGCATCATCAATCGCGCTCCATGCGGGGAACGGCTCTCGCTTCAGAGATGCCGGCGCTGCCGAAGCGGGCGCTTGTGTTTTACGTCCACTAAGAGGATGCTGAGAGGCAAAGACATTGACGATAACGCCCTCCGAAGGAAACATGATGAGCAACTGCCTTGCCTAAATGTAAATTACTCAGTGAGAATCGGCCATCAGGATAGTAATCATGTGTTTTGGGTGAGAAGACGGGGTAGTGCATACTTACGGTTCCTTATCTACTAGAACGACTGACCCCACTTGCAAGGCTGTTAGCGAGCTTATGAGTGAAGAGAGGGACTTGTGAAAGGAAATGTTTGTTTTGGTTCTATACAAAATAGGAATGACTAGCTTTTGATGAAAGTGATCCACCGAGAATGGAGTCTGAAGGGAACAGAAGGTGGTTTAGTTGTAGGTATACTTGAAGGGAATGTGGAGAGGAAGAGCGAGCAGTGACGTCTTCGGCATGACAGTCCCGCTTCGCCTCTAGCGACGATCCGTGATCCGCTTTGCGGGACGCTATCGATAAATCTAACCTTCAATTCTGAGTCAATCTCCAATGTTTGACACCTCAACAAACCACGCGATCTTACACCCCATATGAGACAATTTCGTCTCTGTGACACTTCGTCATTTTTTCTTTCTGTGTGGACACCAATTGCAATGCTTGGTGCCCAATAATCGGATTTTTGAACCCACACCCTTTGAATCTTCTTGTTGACACATCATCACCCCGGGTCCCCGCCGAGAAAGCTTGTACCGTCCTCAACTGCGACCAACATCAGAATGGCTTCATATCTGACCGGTAGCGAGGCATATGCTCGCGAAAAATCTACGCAAGATGCAGCAAATTCCGCTTCCCAGGCCACATGGGCGGACAAGTACCGTGGAGTCAGTTACCCCGCACATTGTACTCGTACTGCCACACGATGATTGTTTTGCAAAGACTGCATTGTCTGGAGCAGCTAGGTCCGATGAATCCGAACCTTTACAAACTGACTAAATGAACGTTCACAGGCCACCGTCGAAGACCTAGATCCTCCGCCAGCCCTCTCTGTTTCGCCCGATGACCAAATCTCCTCCGCCTTGCTCGCAGCATACGAGCGCGACTACACCCACCTCACCGTTGTCTCCTCGACTAGCAGATCTCTTATGGGATACCTCAGTATTCCACGACTTAAGGCGCTACTGAAAGAGGGTGCGGTTAACGAGTCGGATCCTGTGTCAGCCGCCATGCAGCGCTTCAACCGCAAGCGGGGAGTGTACCAGGTTATCACAATGGAAACTCCGTTGGAGGAGCTCGAGCAATTCTTTGAAAGTGAAACAGGCCCCAATGGGGAGAAGAGGGAAAAGCAGAATTTTGCGGTTGTTACGGATGCGACTCGGAAGTTTGTGCTGGGTGTAGCGACAAAGGCTGATTTGGAAGAATTCGTCAAGAGGAGACCGGCATGATTCTTCCTCTTGTCATGCTCATACAAAGGGCTTATGCAGGCACTGGACATCTGCGTGTACATGTTTCAACTTTTCGGTGATCTTCGGAGCGAGTTCAACATCGTCTGTGAGGCTATTTAGGGATCAGTCCCAAATTTCGTTAAGGCCCGGAGCGGTCAAGCGAGGCGCTCAAGAGAGCTTGGAGTCTTTTTTTCCCCGCGAGTTCAAACGATATCCAAATGCATACTGAATAAACAATTTGCCAATGTATGGCCTAAGGGCTGCCTGTCATCAGGATTGAATGAAGCCCGCCCAGCGAACTTACATTGCAACGAAAAGATATGGTAAACATAGGGTGAACAAGTCCTACACTTATTTACTATTGTAACCCCATGAGCCCGAGAGAACTGCATTGGAGCAGTGGAGGGTTAAGATACGCGGCCTAAGGACGCGCTTGGCGAAGTTTTTTTTGTCTTTTGAATTATATTATTATTCCTTCTTGAATATATTTCTTTCATTGTCTTTTTCTTATAGCATCATAATGCACGTCGCCAGAGCACCATCTACGTCTTCCATCCACGGCAGGTCTGTTCAAGCTGGAAACACTGTCAAGTCTTGATAAACAATAAATAAACGTATAGTTACGATTTTCGATGGTACAGAAAAAAAAACAAGGGATAACAGATACTCGAGTCTCTCACTGAGCCTTCTTCTCTTTCTTTCCAGCTTCTGCTGGTCTTTCTCCCTGATCTTCCTTCCATGCGACAACGATATAGGCAAACAGAACGACGTTAGCAGTGATTGCTGCTGTAATACCAGCAAAAGTCGAGTTTCCTATACAAGGAACTCAGCATCGACTGACAGAGCGAGGTTGATTCTTCTTTTCCAAGTCAGGTCATAACAGAACAAGTCGAACGTACCACTGAAGATTGAATTGACTGTCAAGAAGTACATGCCGATGGGAGCGACGACCATAGCAGCTGTAAAGCCCAGGAGCTTGTAGATTACTCCTCTAAGCAGACATAGTGATACAGGAAATGTCAGTCAGATCTCATGACGGACGAAAATGTGAAATGAGGCTGGCGCAGCGATTCTTATGCTTCTGCGATTGACGTCGACAAGCTATAATAAGCGGTCCAACGGGTGTTTTATTGTAGACAGCAACTTACGCGGGAACAGCAGGAGACACATCAGATGGATCTGGAGCTGGGGCTGGAGCAGCCAGCTTTTCTGCGTACGTTTGACCATGGGGGCGACGGCTGGTCATGATGACAGACTGCGGTGGTATATTTCAATTGAAGCAAGCGCAGGGAAACACAAGTCCTATCTGTCGAGTTCTGTGAATTAGATTTTTCGAACCGATGGGTCCAATGTGGATTGTTAAGGTGTTCTGGTTGTATGTACATACCTCCTGGATGTAGAGGCCAGAAATGAGATCACAAGCGCAGCAACTTTGGGTTCTGATTGGCCAGTCTTCTCCAAGCTATTGTATCGAGAACTTCAACACTTTGAAGAATAAGTTATGTTACGCAAGACGAAGAACCAGCGATCTGATGAATATAGGGCAGTATTAGTGTTGATGTCTCCCTTTACTACAATGAGGGATTTCTATCAAAATGTGTTGATCAATATAGAAGCTTGTAGCGCCTGGGCACCTGCTCATTCACTGTCCCTAATTGAATCGCCAAAGCACGTGATGCTGACAGCCACAAGCGCGTCTTTCGCGTCCGAGAGGCGCTCCAGGGAAAAAAAAAGAAGGTTCGGTTTAGTCCCGCATCGCGGCTTTGATTCCTGAGATCGGCTTTTTCCCCATGCAAGGACCATTTTTCCGTCTCTAGAGTCTACAGCTGAGCTCCTGCATCTGCTTGTTTTTCGTTATTTTCAGACAGTTATAGGTCATGCTTTTGGTCTGATTTGCGTCTGTACATATTATTCTTTAATCATGGACGAGTCAGTCCCCGATACGCCCGTCAGCGACAAGAAGATTGTGCATAGCACTCCGCCTGGTGCTGGAGACGATGCAGAATATGAGACGGTCGCCACCCTTCCACTACCAAACCACCTGGCAACACAATCTTTGACCCCTGCCTCCCAGCGATTGACACAGCCAACACAACTTATTGATGGCCCCGCGTCAATGAACAATTCGGTAGTTCAAGTCGCCGCCTCCTCTCCTCCGGGTCCTCTTTCCTCTCCCTCCCGTCATATTCAAAAAGGTGGTCTTCTCTCCAGCGTAATGGCTCCTAGTGGAACTCGATTCCGCCCTCCCACGAAACCTGCGAAGCGACCTCCGGTTATAGACCTTGAGGACGACGGCCCAATCTATCTTGGTGGATCTTCGGACGACGAAGGTCACACCTCTCGAACCACAGACATCAAACCTGCAATGTTCGCAAAGTCCTCGCGCAGCCCGGAGAAAGTCATGGAGTCTCCAGTCAACTCCAAGTCAAGCAATGGTGCGCTGGATATGTTCAAGGAAATCACATCATCCGCCATGTACAACCCGCAATCCGCAAAGCGTACTGCCTCCGAAATGGACCCTGCTCCCAAGGGCGTTGCTGTGAAAAAAGCCCGACAAATTGCGCCCTCTCGCGCTCAACCCGTCGAATCGAGAATCGCATCGCTTCAAGACATCGACGACAACCAGACTAGAGTCAAGATCGAGAGAATTTTGAAAGTCATGCCCGGAAAGCCTATCCACGCTTGCGTGGAAGCGCTTGTGCTGAAGCGTGGAAACTACGAGGATGCACTGGAGTATTTGGCGAATGTCGAAGCTGATGCAGGCCATCAGTACATTTCTTCCGACGATGAGCTGAGCATCAATCAGAAGACGTCTCCTGCGATCCCCGCGAAGCAACAGATCAAAGCCCGTGGTACAATCCAGGACAAATGGTTCTCAATGCACCGACAGAATGCTCCAAGCCAGGAGACACTGTCTCAAGACAATGAGGCAAAACCTCGCAAACGTCTGATGAGAGGACCCCAGAATCGACTATCTTCTCCAGCTAGTTCGGTCCGTTCTGCGACACCCCCAGCCCAGAAAAAGGTTGGCCGCCTTATACAAGGCCGAAAGCAACCATCTCCTCCACGGTCGGAATCCCCAGAAGCGCGGTTATCAGATGATTCTGATTCCGCGCTTGACGACGGTGGTGACGAGGGTGACTTGGACGTCAAGCTTCTCAAGTTTTTCAACACTTGCGCTGCAGCAGATCTCGCAGATATAGCCAATGTCTCTGAGGAGATCGCCAACGTCATCATTGCGAACCGTCCATTTGACTCTTTGGATGCTGTCCGTGTTGTGGCAGCTCCAGTTGACGAAACCGCCAAGCCTAAGGGTAAGGGTGTACGTGGGCGCAAAAACCCAAAGCCAATCGGAGACAAGATTGTCGATAAGTGTCGAGACATGTGGGTGGGATACGAAGCTGTGGACTCACTTGTCGTGCAGTGCGAGGCAATTGGCAAGCCAGTCGCCTCTGAGATGAAGAAGTGGGGTGTGGACATTTTCGGCAAACGCGAGGGCGAACTCGAGCTTGTTTCAATCGACACCACTGTATCCCATGACTCCGGCATAGGGACTCCGTCCAGCCAGCCCTCAGAAGAAGATGGTGATGTTACTACCGCCAATTCTCGAAAGAGTCGGTTCATCTCGCAGCCAGGAATCATGGATCCCGACTTGAAAATGAAAGACTATCAGATTGTCGGTATCAACTGGCTCTCTCTGCTCTTTGAGAAAGACCTTAGTTGCATCCTAGCAGATGACATGGGTCTGGGAAAGACATGCCAAGTCATCGCATTCCTGGCGCATTTGTACGAAAAAGGCATCAAGGGACCTCACCTTGTTGTCGTTCCTTCTTCCACCATTGAGAATTGGCTCAGAGAGTTCAAGAAATTCTGTCCAACACTTTCAGTCATGCCTTACTACGCCGACCAGGCTACAAGAGCTCACCTTAGGGAGGAGATCGAGGAGAATCGTGACAACATTAACGTGATCATCACTACCTACACTATTGCGAAGGCAAAGGTCGATGCCAGTTTTCTCCGAAGCGTGGGCTTCTGCGTCTGTGTTTACGATGAAGGTCATATGCTCAAGAGCAGTAAATCCGTCTTGTACGACAAGTTGATTCGGATCAAGGCTCAATTCAGACTCCTCCTCACCGGTACGCCACTTCAAAACAATCTGCAAGAGCTGGCATCGCTCTTAGGCTTCATTCTGCCTAAAGTCTTCAACGAACGCAAGGAGGATCTCGAGTACATCTTTGCCAACAAGGCGAAGACTGTTGATGAGTCTCATTCGACTCTTCTCTCTGCGCAGCGGATCGAGCGCGCAAAGTCGATGCTGAAGCCATTTGTGCTCCGCCGCAAGAAACACCAGGTTATCGATCTTCCTGCGAAGATTTCTCATGTCGAGTATTGTGAGCTGAATGCTATCCAGAAGGAAATCTATGATCGCGAACAGGAGGAAGTACGCCAGCTTCTGGCCGATCGAGCTGCGGGCAAGAAAACCGGTAACAAATCAGCCAACATCCTGATGAAGCTTCGCCAGGCTGCGATCCATCCTCTTTTGTACAGACGTCACTATACCGACAAGATCTTGCAGCGAATGTCTAAGGCGTGTTTGAAGGAAGAACAGTGGGCTCTTTCTGATCCGAAGATCATTTTTGAAGAATTGCAGGCATACAATGATTTTGAATGTCACACGATGTGCATAAATCACCCCGACTCCCTTGGCAAATTCGCTTTGAAGAACAACGAATGGATGGAATCCGGAAAGGTCGAGAAGTTGTGCGAGCTCCTGCAGCGATTCAAGGAGAACGGTGACCGCACCTTGATTTTCTCTCAGTTCACTATGGTGATGGACATCCTCGAGCACGTTCTGGAAACCCAGCACATGGGCTTCGTCCGATTGGATGGTCGTACTAATGTTGAGGATCGCCAGTCCATCCTGGACGCCTTCCACGAGCGCACCGACATCCCCGTGTTCCTGCTTTCCACCAAAGCCGGTGGTGCCGGTATCAACTTGGCTTGCGCGAACAAGGTCATCATCTTTGATTCCAGCTTCAATCCTCAGGAGGACGTTCAGGCGGAGAACCGTGCGCACCGTGTTGGCCAGACCCGCGAGGTGGAGGTGATCAGAATGGTGACAAAGGATACTATTGAGGAGCAGATCTACGCGCTCGGTCAGACCAAGCTGGCTCTTGATCAGGCCGTCGCGGGTGAAGATGGTGTGGAGTCCAAGAAGAGCGAAGAAGCTGGTATGAAGGCTGTTGAAGCAATGGTTCTTAACGATATGGAAAAAGGTGATGAGAAAAGCTCCTGATTTTTGTACAACATACTTGGGAGGTTGGCGTTCGGTTTGAGACTTGCTCAGACTTCAGTAGATCTCAATGGAGCTAGCCCATAATATCTAGTCGAGAAATGAATCACAAAGACTTCAATCTGTACATTCATGACTTCCTACTAATTAGGCGACTATTGAGATCCAGTTATCAATGTATTTCAAGAAACACGCGTATGTATGCGCCGAATTGCTCGGATTGCTGTCCGCCGTTTAGGAAACCCCGGTGATCTCCCTCCGGACTGGGCGAAATAGCTAATGCATGAGCTGTCCAGTGACTGACATTCAAAGGAATCCGATATGGATATTGATTGGAAAAGAAAGACAACCCATTTTTGTCTAGAACTAAAACCCCGTGGGAATCTATACACGAAACTCGAAGATCCTTATCAAAGTGAACAAATGTAAAAAAACACCACAGATGCAAACATAATAACCAGGCTATGCAGTAACCACAGAGAATAGGGGAAAAGAAGATTATGCAAGTATATGAACATCGCAAGAAGCATTCAGACGTAACATGTGCAACGAACCGGCATCAGAAAGGAGAAGCCTCTATGCCGTTAATCCTGGCTGCTGGATCGGCTCCGAGGCTGGCACAGAGACCTCATTAGCACTTTCTGCAGCAGGCTTTGACTGTGAAGTAGGTGTCGGGATAGAGTTGGTGCGGATGGGGCCGACGCCGCTGATGGCTGGTGAGGTTGGTTTGGACCGCGTTGCGCCGCCGGCAGCACGGGCGGACTCGTTTTTCTCAATGGCATTTTGGACGGCTTTGCTCCGCGCATCCTCCTTAGCATCGTCCTCTTTTGGGACCAGAACAGACTTGTCACTGAGGTTGAGGATCTCGTCGACTCTCATCGCGGCGGGTATCAGGTCGTCAAATCCCAGGGCGTGGCAGCAATCAGCATAGGACTTGGCGGCTTTGGCGGCGTTGAAGTCCTTGTTCTTCCCCGGAATCATCATGTTCAAAAGGTACTTGGTGTTACCGAATCGGTTTTCGCTTTGCAGGCAGAACTCCATGTAGGGGTGGACGATTTCGCGCCAGGGAAGCAGGCCGCCCTCTGCCTCAGACCGGAAGCACGAAGAATTGTTTTCCGCAGCAGTAGCGATCATCGCACCATCGACACCGTATTCTTCCATCAACTTGAGTCCCTCGTCGCGAGAGGTAACGTCACCGTTCATAACGCAAGCGACACCGGCGTTGCGACACACGGAAGCGATCATTCGGAGTTGATCGCGGATGGCTCTCTCACGAGGCCGCATGGGAGTAGTACGGCAATGAACCGTCAGACCTGTGATTCCAGTTGCAACGAGCCTCGAAACGAGGCTTTCGGTTTGCTCGGGTGTCTCCAGGAGGCGAATCTTGACCGAAATGCCGATCTGATAAGGGTTTCCAACTTCGCGGACCAAAGCTTCCAGAATGGAAACGAGCTTATCCGGAGTCCGAAGCAGAGCAGCACCCATTCCACCGCTTGTACTGAAAGGCTTAGGACAGCCTGAATTGACATCGATTCCTGCAACGTCCCCCGCGACCATCTTCGCGGCCTCGACTGCGAGATCCGGCGAAGCAGTTCCCATCTGGAAGATCAACTTGCCCTTTTCGCGCTCCGGATCGATGCGATAGATAATTGATTCCTGGGTCGGTTTATTCGTGCGGCCACCGTTGGAGGGAAGCCTTGTGAACTCGATGGTTCCATTGCGGGGGTTGATGCGGCGTTTGGCGCCGATGAGCGAGCGATCGATTGTTTCGGGGCCCCAAACGAGATCGGCACCGTATTTGAGAGCTAGAAGGCGGGAAGGGAGCTCCCCAGATCGAACCATCGGAGCAAGGACGATTTTGCCGCGGTAGTCCACCCCGTTGGCGGGGATAGGCACGCGAGGTGGTGAAGTGACTGAAGCCATGGCAGAGCGGAGGAATCTCAGCATATCATCTTAGGGGTACGCTCGAAGGTTTAGATGATCGTAGGAAAGCGATTCGAAGGGCAGTCACAATATCAGGCGGTAACTTTGAAGAAGGCTGTATGAGACAGGATGGGATATATTGAGTGTTTGTTTGCCACTGTTGAATGTTCCATTCTCACTGAAGGTGGAGGGAGATAGGTAGAAAAATCACATCACGTGATGATACCCGATAAGCGGGGTCCTTTTTTTTTCCTTCATCCGTGCCTGCCAAGTTTTCCTTCCCAGTTCTACAGATCAGCTCAAGCAGAGCAATGGTTGTATAATTAAAGTACCTTGTACTTGTAGTCGACGGTATAATTGCAAAGTGGTCATTTGACTCGCATTAAAATCAGCGTACAAGATCTTACCGCTGTGGAATCTGGATCAGAGCCATCGACAATTGCTGAAATTTACATTCCTCGGTGGCGCACCCGATGTCGGCCGTTTCCGGGTCACTCCAGTTGAAGAATGGTTGAGACCATTGCCTTTTCGATCCTCAAGAGTCAAATATGACAAGCTATGACAACCCCAGAGTCTGCTTGCGAGCTGCAAAGGTTCTCAGACCATTACATCTCATTTATTGTCTGCAGCTGTTGGGATACAAGTCGAGATCGAGGGACACGTGCCTCAAAGGCTATGTACTATTTTCATTGCATAATCTCCTCCGGGTCCTGCCTGCCTGCATCAGTACTCTGCAGTCTGCACCTTTATGTAGATTAGAATATATATGTATTGAAGAGACGTCTGAAGGTTGCTGCAAGTGGCCCCTTTAGCACTATGACTGATTCTGTGGCCGGGAGGTGCAATAGCAACAGACTAGTACTGCATTGACACGGAGGAACGGATTGCCATCTGATGGCGACTCATCAATGCAATTCTCGCAACCACATACGTACTTCTTGATACTTCACCCAACGGTTGCCATGGCCCAGCTCGCCATGAGATGTTGCCATTGGGGGTGGGCGGACACGATGACGAACGATGTTCTTGGTACACAGTACATAGTGGAAAAAAGGATTGATTAATTGCCAATCCGCCTGAAAGGGAGGGGCGGAAGGCCTTAGGTACCTGAGGCTGTGATTGACGGTTGACTGCAGCGGGACGCCTCAAGGCTGTCTGCTGTGGAGCAGGGACCTAGGCTAATATTTCACCGACAGCACAAGGAGTCAAGGATTTTGACCCGGCAACGAACCCTGGGCCATATTGAAACAATAGTGGAGATTCGGAAGGCTTGCGACTGAGAAGGTAACCAAAGAGGAAAAAAAAAGAGAAAAAATCTGGGTGTAATTACTTTCAAAGTACAGCACGCAGAGCTTCACCAGCATCGAGATTCGAAAGCCTCGGAGTCACCCTTTTGCCTTCCCGACGCCGATACTTCATCCCGAGGATCTTCCAGCAGGCGTAGACCGAGAGACGAACGAGAAGGCTCCCTTTAAGCAGACGCAATTGCCCCAAGAAACGTCCCAAATTGTTCTCTCCCTCTCCCCGAGTCCCCATGTCCCCTGTTGTCCCAAGAAGCTCATTGCTGCCACCTGTCACCCAATTGGCTTCTGGCGCTGGTCCCTTAACCCGACGGTGCTGGACCTTCTGCTGCGTGTCCACCGCCTCCGCGACAATCGCCCGCTCTCGCTCGTCCTTCGCTCGCACATCAGCAACGCTGGCTCCCCCCACCAAACAAGCCCCTCCTCCCTCTTCTTCCTCCTCCCTCTCCTCTTCTTCCCCTCTCTCCCCTCCAGCTTCTTTGTCTCGAGTGCAACAATCTTCACGAATTGATCGTACGGTCTCTTCCGTCTCAAATCGTGCTGCCCTCGTATCCAGACACTTTTCATCTTCAACTACCCCGCAGTCCTCGCAAACGACATTACCCACCATGTCTTACACCGCTCGCAAGATCGGCCAGGCCAACACCCTGGAGCACCGTGTTTACATCGAGAAGGATGGCGTCCCAATCTCTCCTTTCCACGACATTCCCCTCTATGCCAACGAGCAGGGTACCGTTCTCAACATGATCGTTGAGATCCCCCGCTGGACCAACGCCAAGCAGGAGGTATGGACATTCGAGGCGCAGAAATACCCAGGGATTCATGCTGACGTTGTCGCAGATCTCCAAGGAGGAATTCCTCAACCCCATCAAGCAGGATGTCAAGAAGGGCAAGCTCCGCTACGTCCGCAACTGCTTCCCCCACAAGGGTTACCTCTGGAACTACGGTGCCTTCCCTCGCGTAAGTTGGCCAATCTATACCAGTCCATAGTATGGGGGGATTGGGAGATCTTTCTGACACAATAATTCTTTTGTTAGACCTGGGAAGACCCCAACGTTGTTCACCCTGAGACCAAGGCCAAGGGTGACAACGACCCTCTCGACGTTTGCGAGATCGGTGAGCTTGTCGGTTACACCGGCCAGATCAAGCAGGTCAAGGTCCTCGGTGTGATGGCTCTGCTCGACGAGGAGGAGACTGACTGGAAGGTCATTGTCATTGACGTCAACGACCCTCTCGCTCCTAAGCTCAACGACATTGAGGACGTTGAGCGTCACCTCCCTGGTCTCCTCCGTGCCACCAACGAGTGGTTCCGTATCTACAAGATCCCTGACGGAAAGCCCGAGAACCAGTTCGCCTTCTCTGGCGAGTGCAAGAACAAGAAGTGAGGCTTCCCTTACGTGCCTTAACACTACCAACAGTCCAATACTGATACTCGTTGAACTTGCAGGTACGCCATGGAAGTCATCCGTGAGTGCGCTGATGCTTGGGAGAAGCTCGTTTCCGGAAAGACCCCCCGTGGAGACCTCAGCCTGTAAGCGTTATTCAAACCCGCATTTATCTAAGACTGCAAACTAACGAAACCAGTGCCAACGTCACCGTCGAGAACTCCGCCGACCGTGTCGACCAGGGCCAGCTTGCCAGCATCCCCAAGGGCGAGAACCTTCCTCCTGCCCCTATCGACGGCAGCGTCGACAAGTGGTTCTTCATCTCTGGTGCTGCTGTTTAAATTTTCGATACCATGAAAAGCTTAAAAAGTCAAACAATATAATGCTCGCCATTGCCAATGGTTAGAGAAAGTTCATATACTCATACACAGTCTGCGTCATATATCACCTTCAAACTTCTCGGGTAAACACCCCACATCCGGGACCGCATGTTCTCGTCAACGTCTTGTGCCCGAACAGCACTGCCAAAACACCGAACAACGTTTTTCAGGATCCCGATCTCAGTTTCTTGTCTCTAAAGCCTTTTCACTATCATTCCATGTGCTTATGGTAGATGAAGCTGTAAGTGAAGGCACAGGTGCTGGGAACCGGGTACGTCGTCTTTTTGAGTATGTTGTAGAAATCCACAGAAATCGTAGAATAAGCGCAGTAGAAAACGATGCCTAAAGGCTTGCCTGGGGATTGAAGAAATGAAAATAGCCTTGTTTTACACTATACATACAGGCGGATGAACACATTATGGACATATCTCCCTCATCGACAGGGTATCGTGATGCCGCAGATTCCGACCCGATCAATCCTCTTCGGTCTGTCTTCTCTTGCCGCTTAACCACCATCTCCTTTTTGATCTGGGGTTTTTTTCCTTCTTTGGTTGCATTGAAAAGAGAAATCCAATCTCCCCAGCGCCTTTCAAGCTCTATGATAAAAAAATATCGCAACGATGAGAAACAGAGAACAATGCAAATGCAATAGTTCTAACCCTTCAAGCTCTGCTCTCTCTCAACGCCTCTGCCCACCCGTGCAACCTCTTCGATCACGTCACCGATCTTCATCTGGCGCTTGCCCACCTCGAGCTTGATTTCCTTTCCGCCCTTGAATGCTACTGTCAGCTCGGGCAATTGCGTCGAGTTGCGGGGGAGCTGTGTGACTTGAATGTCGATGGGCGAGGGGCTACCGGGTGCGGTCGAGGGGTTACGAAGCAACGAGAGGAAGAGTCTGCATGGTCGAGAGAGACGAGAGAAGGGGTTATATGTAACGCGGAGGGAGGTGATGGTGGAGAGTGGGATGGTCATTTTGTTCGTTCGTAGTCGTGTGCTGATGTACCAAGGGTTGATATATAAGGCACCTGTTCGCATTCGATGATTGATTAGTAAAAGTACTTCAGTTGCATAGTGTTATTCATGCGCCTGGTCTTGAATTCGAGGGAGTGTGATTCCAATTGAACCGGTTGGATGGTACCTGATCTCGTTGACAATGAGCGACGGGACGACTTTCGATCCGGACCACAATTGTCAACTGCCTGGTAGATAGGTAGACCGAGGGGTAAAAAGCGGTAGGACCCTGACTGGTGTAAGAACCAGCTATATTATCTTGGGTAGTCGCGGGGGTTTTGGCTGTCGCTGAAGGCCGGAAAAATACCCAAGGAAACCTTTCGGGATAGAATGGGGAAATGGGGATGTTTGCCAGAGTTGCAAACACCGAGCGGCCAGGAACCGATGACGCTCGAATCGGACAGCTAGACCATGTCCGAACATTATTACTTACTTACTAGAACCTTACGTGGGGAAAATTATTTTTCTTCTTTTTTTGCTCGCTTTCATTCAGATACTCTTCTCGGACTCAAGCGTGAATATTGAGCGGCGCACACACGAGCAGCTCGATTTACGATCTGGTGTCTCAACTAATCATGCACCTCCCACACGCCAGTTGATTCCCATCTCCACGAAACCCAACATCTAGACCCGAACGTCACACTGATACTTCGTCGCCATAATGTCGTCTACTTTCGCTCTCCAAACACGCCTCAAGGAGCTCTCCGCAGCTCTTGGAGCGATTTATCCGCTTGTTGATCGATTGCGCAACTTCACGACGGCAATTGGACAAGGCGACGAGGCACGCTTGGAGCTTGGGGCGGAGATCCATGCTCGGCTGAAAGAAGCGGAGGATGAGATGGAACTCCTGAGGGTTGAAGTTGATGCGTTGGAAAACACTGCGGACACTAGGAGGAAGGGCCCGAACAACGGTGAAAAAGAAGCAGAGCGAGAACGAGTGGTAACGTTGGCGGGGAGATTAACTGAGGACCTGAAAAGGTAGGTTGCGATCGCATGGCGTTTTCTTGCTTCTTAACCTTGCTGAAGAGAAACCTGCAATTACTTTTTACGGTGTATGGGCTGCGGTGCTGATTCTTGGAGCAGGACGAGAGGAGACTTTCGAAGTGCGCAATTACAAGCGAAGCGAAATGCGGAACTTGCGAAGCGAAAGGAGCGAGATATTCTACTATCGAGGACCCAAAATGCAGAAACAAGGGCTCAGACATCAGAGAAACTCACTCAAGACGATCTGGTGTTGAATGCCTCGAGCGATGTGACTTTGGCGCTACGTAGGACCCATCAATTGATGCAAGCAGAGCTATCGAGGTCTCAATTCGCACAAGAAACCCTGGGTTGGTCTTCCCTCCGGCAGTTACTTCTCGTTATTACGGCAGTTTGCTGACCTTCGTTGCCATAGAACAATCGACCGTCGCTCTCTCTTCTCTCTCGGAGTCATACACTAGTCTCGACACCCTTATATCGTCATCGCGCAATCTACTCAGCTCTCTGCTTCGATCGCAGAAGTCGGATACATGGTATTTGGAAACGGCTTTCTACATCCTTATCGGGACCATAGCCTGGCTGTTATTCCGTCGCATTCTATATGGGCCTCTCTGGTGGCTCGTCTGGTTGCCGATCAAACTGATCACCAGATTCACATTCGCACTCTTGGGAGCAGTTGGCATGTCGAGCAAAGCCGTTCAATCAGCTCCCTCGGCCACATTAGACAGCAACCCGATTCTGGGAACTTCAACTTTACTCCGGGAGACGGAATCCCCTATTGTGGGAGCAACTGGGACAGGCACCGCTTGGGACCAGCCTCATGTCTCTGGTGAGGGATCAGAAGGTGATGGCGATCGCATGATTGACTGGATCGGCGAAATGGCGGAAGGTAATAAGCACGAAGATACAAATGTTGATGACATATCGCCCGAGGAAAGGAGGAGGCAAGAGGAGATGCCTCGGAATCCTAAGAAGAGGATGTATGAAGCTGATGTGGATGGAAATAAGAAGGACGAGCTATAGATGGTAGCATGATCACGCTAATGCATTCTATCGCTCCGAATGGTTTTAGGCGTAGAGGGCGCCATGAACTCTGGAGGGCAGTTGGGAAAAACAGTATCATAGAAGAGGAGTTTGAGAACTCGAAGGAAGTAACTTCGTCCTTATCTGTTCTTCCGTCATTATTTTGTACTTGGCGTTCCACCCGAGTGGATAGTTTTAAGTGGTTTCGCGTATCACGTGGAGACGCGTTGTTACGGCACGTCTCGCATCAGAGCTATCATCACTCCGGACAAGCTTCAGAGCTCTGCATACACCACAAGACATTGACACATATCGCGACTGCTTTTGGACTATTGATACCAATATTTTCAGAAGCTGGGTAATGGCCTCCAATTTCTTCAACAACAAAGCCCGCGCTGCCGCCGCGGCAGCAGCAGCAGCGAGCAGCTCAAAGCAGAAAACAGCAGATGGAAAGGAGGACCAAACGCGACAGCAACCATGGGTTGAGAAATAGTACGTTTGCAGATACTCCAAAAGAAATGAGTTCTCACTGATCATGTATTATACAGTCGCCCCAAGACTCTCGACGACGTAGCAGCGCAAGATCACACGACGAAGGTCCTGCAACGGACATTGCAAGCTTCCAACGTATGGCATGCCCTGATCTTTAGATTCCCGGCCGAATGTGCATTTTCATTTTCTGATGGGTCTGCATGTGCAATCTAGCTCCCTCACATGCTCTTCTACGGGCCCCCCGGCACCGGCAAGACATCCACCATCCTCGCGCTGGCGAAATCCCTCTTCGGACCGGCGCTCTACCGCACGCGCATCCTGGAGCTGAACGCCTCCGACGAACGCGGCATCGGCATCGTGCGCGACAAGATCAAGAACTTCGCCCGCGCGCAGCTCAGCCAGCCGACGGGGCTCGACGCCGAGTACTTCGCGCAGTACCCCTGCCCGCCCTTCAAGATCATCATCCTCGACGAAGCGGACAGCATGACGCAGGACGCGCAGTCGGCGCTCCGCCGCACGATGGAGCAGTACAGCAAGATCACCCGGTTCTGTCTCGTCTGTAACTACGTGACGCGCATCATCGAGCCGCTGGCCAGTCGGTGCAGCAAGTTCCGGTTCAAGGCGCTCGACAACTCGGCCGCGGGAAAGAGGTTGCAGCATATTGCGGAGGTGGAAGGGTTGACGCTTGAGGATGGCGTCGTGGAAAAGTTAATACAGTGCAGCGAGGGAGATCTGCGACGTGCCATCACGTATCTGCAGAGTGCCGCCAGGTTGGTCGGGGCTCGGCGTGCGGGCGGCAAGAAGGACGAGGACGAGGAAATGGCGGACGCTGGGGGCTCGGAGGTCATTACGGTCAGGACCATTGAGGAGATTGCTGGCGTGGTTCCGGAGGGTATTTTGGACCGATTGGTGCAGGCGATGCAGCCGAAGAAGATGGGTTCCGCTTACGAAGCTGTCGCCGCGGTGATTACGGATATTGTTGCGGATGGATGGAGTGCGACGCAGTTGCTGGGCCAGGTATATGCTTCCGTCACGTTCTCCTGTTGGTTCTCGACGTTGCTGACATTGCATTAGTTATATCGGCGGATTATCTTCAACGATGCCATCCCGGACATTCAGAAGAATAAGGTCGTCATGGTCTTCTCGGAACTCGACAAGAGGCTGGTGGACGGTGCAGATGAGCATCTTTCCATCCTGGATCTGGCACTTAGGATATCTGGAATCCTGGGTGGATCATAGTCATGAAACGAAAAGAAAGCAAAAGCATCGTGTATTGTTGCCTTGGTTATCTGCCTCGTTGGGCTTCTCTTATGTGTAACGAATAAGACCTGAATGTGTCCAGCATATTCCTCAAATCACTAATGATTTCCTCCCCCTTGCACAACCCATCATTGCCTTCCCCAGTCAACGCCAGATCTTTGAATATGTCGAAATCAAGTCAAATGGACTCCCGCACCCCTCAACACCAATCGTTGAATATCTCGAAACCAAACCCACAATGACATCCGCGTTCCTCAGCAACCCCCTGAAACCAGATAGTTGAATTCCCCGAAACCAAGCTAAACGACCTTAGGAACTTCCTCGCCCCCAAACCTTTGACTCTCGCCCGGATGAAGCCACACGACCGGCTTCGACCATGTCTTGTACATTTGCTGGTCCTTATCATTGTCGTGCCACAAAGCGACGATCCCCGGGTGCAGGATCAGCATGACACGACGTCCGTGGGCGACTTCATTGTCCAACTCCTCCTCGAATGTCTTCATCGCAAAATGAAACTCCATCGTGTTCGAATACTTGACGAACTGGCTGCTCGCAGCGCGGGTGGCAGAAGCTCTTAGTTTGAGTTCCAAACCTTGGTTGTGGAGATGGATCGCAACCGTGCTTGCTAGATGCATGATGTCGCAGAACGCAAGAAGCCTCGCCTCTTCCTCCTTCGGGCTCATGTCACTGAGCAGCAGCTTCACTGGTCCATCCAGGTAGTCCTTTGCAACGTCCTTCCAGACATCAGCGCGCAGAATGGACTCGATATCATCTGGGCTGGGGAACAAGGTGTCCAACGTTAACGCGGCCCATTTGAGGACACGGTCTTTGTCATCTACTCTTCGGCGTCAGCATTGTGAAAAACGTCATAGTTAAATCGAAAGTCGGACTGGAAGGAACCTACCGAACCGCTTGCGCTGTCCCCAGATGACTTTCGCGAACATTATCATGGCGCATTGCACGTTTCTCCCTGACAGAGCTTTCTTCGTCTCCGGATTCACTGCTGTTTCCTTGAGGGCGCCATCGACCGAGCAAAATGGGGCAAGAACCACATAGCCGTAAACGAGACCAAAGACGCATGCTTCGAGGAGCAGATTGGAGCCCAGCGGAAGCCGACCGATGGCCCTCACGTTCTCGAGTACGGTGGATGCATCCTTTCCTCTGTCTTGACCGACGAGCTTGACCAGCTCGTTGTATTCGGCCGCCGAGTCCTCCGCCTCGGGCACGGGGCCAGATCGACCGAACTTTCTGACCCAGCTCACTGCCTTTTGTGAGAGATTTCGCAGCATGACTTTGATCTGTCGTCGTCGAGCGCCGCCTGCGGGTCCCCGCCCTGTCTTGCGAGGTTTTCGTCCTGCAGAACACTGTTCTGCTTTTGGAGGGTTTCTACCTCCTTTCTCAAATTCTTGATGTCTTCGAGGGCGTTCTGAAGGTCTCGTTCAGCGTCCGCCTTCGTGCGGCGCTTTTTCGCTTCTCTCGCCTTCTGGGATGATCCCTTTGCCCTGGCCCCGGCTGCCTTTCTGGCAGGTACTGTTGACGAATAGTCAGGGTCACTCTGATTATCATCAACAAGATCTAATTCAGCCTAACGGTTAGTACGTAACACGGGGAAGCCTACACGCTCCAATGAGATGGTTTCATACCGGGTTCTTTGCGCTTGCGCGAGCTTCTGCCGCCTGCAGCAGAAGTTGTGTTGTCCTGATAGGGCCTGTTAGAATAGAAGACAGAGGTTACCGCAGTTAAACTTAGGGTTGTCTTACCTGATATTCTTCCGCGCACTGCGCAGCCCACTGTCTTCTAGTAGTAACCATCTTTAGGGTTTGTTTGTCGTCAACGGGGCCTGCCGTCAAGTTTTCAAATGTGTGCTGTATAAGGGAGGAGGAAGAAGAAAAGTAGTATGAAGGCTCTATATATGCTGGGATGGAAGGAGATGGGAAACACAAAACAAGCTATTGAAAGGCATTGATTTTTCCTTACAGTAGATTGTCCTCCATAACTTCAATCAGCTCAGATGAGTCGCGCCCCCCTTCGTCAATAGGCCCCAATGGATTGTCCTCCATCGCATCAATAAGTTCAGATGAATCGTTCCCACCCTGTCCAATAGGCTTGGGGAGATCATCCTGCATCTGTTCGTTCTATGGGGTACACTGATTGTCCTGCTCATTTTCGGTCTGCTCGGTGGAACCGTCCAGGGCTTGATCTATCGTCTTGTGTGAATTCTCCTCGACCTCCCCACTCGGCGCTGATGGATTGTCCGATGAATAGATGGCAGGCAGTGAGACTGGTGATGCTGTGAAAATGGGCTCGCTCTTGGAAGCTTGGACTCACCAAAGACAGATAACACAATGTTAGATTGACAATCTGTCGTACGTATGGGAAAGGCCAGATATATACCATGTCCATGACAAAGGCCTGCTTCTGTCTGAGAAGCGACCTGCAACCCTCAAAGGGATTTTTGTGTAGATGAAACTTCTATGTAGAACCTTAGGAGTGGCCCTGTACGTAAGCTTCACAGACTGCGAGGTGAATGACGTTACTTTATCTACGATCCTTCTATAGCCACTGCCTGCTGGCTCCTGCCATACCAGTTATTCCTAAGTAGGAAGGAAGGGTTGCTCCCTCCAGCGAGTTCCATTTCCTAATCGGGAATATTTGGTGTGGCAGGAGCCAGCATTGCCCTTTGTCTATTCAACAAGAATCCCTGCGTTTGGCCTCAGAATCTTCCAGTCCATGCAGCATCGATGTAAGATTGACTCGAGATTTCACTTCGTTCAACTCGAAATTACCGAGTTATTGCTTCTGTGATATTAACCGTGTACTCTGCAATTATAACTTCATGTTCGTATAGGTCCTTCCCCAAGAAGATCCAGCTGTATATTCGCGCAACAGTTCATCCCGCAGACCTAAACTCTAAAAGCTCTAACCTCTGCTTGTACTTCCTTCGATTAAGATTCCCTTGTTGTCCGAGCGTGGAATGCTCAACTTTTCTCCAGATTAGTTCCAGATTCAGTCTCAAACGCGATCGCACTGTGTTGAGTGAAGGTCAAAAAGGTGAAATATAGCTTACAAGCTTGCTCAATGTCTTCAGTTTCTAGGCGAACGTAATTGGAATGCCATGGACGTTGGTTTCCTCGCATGGAATACGCGACAGTTCCTGAGGTGCCTCAGGCTGCCACTGGGTCCACTTCGATAGGATGCTCGAGTCGTCAGGTCTCTTTTCTCCACTAACTAACCAGCTCAGCACCTACAGATACTTCCTCGGATTATTCCTTACAAATCACAAGTTGCCTAATATCCAGGAGATCTTTTCGAAAACTAATCGCTTACAAATGGTTCATCAGTCTCGTCTTGACCTCGGGGAACAGCCGAGCTGAAAGCACCTAAGGTTACAATCATGTTCGGACATCGATGCGAGATTGCCAGACAACAGAGATCTCAAGATCTGAGCTTACACCAAAGTCTTGGTAAACAATAGACCAGCTCAATCCAGAACAGTCCAGAGGTCGTTCCAAGAATACGTGGATGCCCAAGATCGCGCTCGGAACACTTTCTGTGGAAATCCAAGAAACGCCATATTCGACAAAACCTCCAAGCGATTACGCCACCACCTTGGACTTTTGAGGATATGGTGGAGAAGTGCTGTCGTCTCTGTGGGGCGAGCGCTGGTTGCTGCACGGGATGAAGATGGGACAGCTTGGTGGAGTGCGGAGGTGGAGAGCCTTCATACCTACCTTCCGATTTATTGAGAAAAGTTTAAAGTCTTTTACACGAGATTTATCAGTGTCCATAGGACTGATATGTAAGTAAGTGAACTGGCTGCAAGTCGGTTGTTGACACTTCTCAGAAGGATTCAGGATCTTTGGCTCGTTGACTCCCTTCCATCTGATAGGAGGCTTGCTAACCAGAAGATGGCATCTACTAGAAGAAAACACCGTACCTTTGCTAAGCGCTTGGAATGCGAGGGCATGCAGGTTTTCTACACATGACGCTCTTTAACGCCTTCTTATATCCGCATGTCCTGGCTGATGAAAGGGTCCTTTGTGCATAACCATGTGTTTCTCGAACTTAATTGCTTATCTTTACTCGGCCGATAATCAAGAAACGCAGGGCAAGCGCCTCCCAGAAGGTTGAGCTACACCGACTGATTTGATGAATGCTTGAGGTGTCGCCCGTCAAAGTCGAATGGAAACCTGGGGTTACTCCACCACGTCGGCAGATCCCCCACGATGTTATTCTACATTGGCCGCAACCCCGCATTTTCCCCAAACCGCCAAATTAGTTAGCAGTCGGAATCAGCTTTGACCTCCCAATATCATCATCAACAAGGAGAATACGAATCTTCTGCTGTTGATACTTGTCTTGGCATGTGGCATCTAGGATGAATGCACGATTACCGTTGGACAACAACTCGGCACTGATAGGTGATTGTCTCCGCGTTCCGGCAGTTATGAAGCGGGGAAGCAAGGAGGAAATTATCAAAGAAGTCCAGAGTCTAAGATCGACAGTGAGCCTTTAAAAGGCTGTTTGGGGTTGTGTTGTTGCTTCTTCATTGCGTGGCAGACTTCGGGAAGCCATTGTGTTTGGAATCATACTCGCATTTCTTTTGTCGCCATTTCGTGGAATTTCCCTGTTCTCGAAAAGCCTTCACCATGAGGAATCATATGGCAGCGGGGTGGTTCTACTCCCCCAGTCAGATGGTTCGCTATTTTGCGACGCGCGTCTCAAGCTTGAAGCCACCCCAGGTACCACCACTTCTCATGTCTTTCATATCAGGAGTCGCTCTGTGGACTGCTTCCACTCACGCACCAATGCAATTGATGAACCAGAACCCCAGCTAAAGCAGTCGCTAGAACAAACTCAGGAATCCCTACCACATCTTGAAGGAATTGACGCGCCACCAATGGCTGATGTTTGCTGCCGGCTTCTTGGGTTGGACCTGGGATGCCTTCGACTTTTTCACTGTTTCCATGACCGTGACGGAGCTCTCAGAGGAATTCGGGGTTTCATACTCGGATGTTTCATGGGTAAATCAACTTATCCCTCCTTCTGGCCAGCCGCCATGGCTAATAAGTCGTTGCTGTGCAGGGTATGACAGTAACACTGATGCTTCGGTCTGTCGGCGCCTTCATCTTCGGCTTCTTCTCTGATCGATATGGACGCAAATGGCCCATGATCATCAATCTTTTCTTGTTCATCGTCCTCGAACTCGGCTCCGGGTTCTGTAACACACTGCCACAATTCCTTGGTGTGCGCTCGCTTTATGGAATTGCAATGGGAGGTACGGTGCCTGAAGCGGTTGGCCCCTATCTTGAGAATGAGCTGACAGAAATGATAGGATTGTTTGGTCCAGCAGCCGCCACAGCGCTCGAAGACCTCCCGTACGAAGCCCGAGGCCTGCTCTCCGGTCTTTTCGAACAGGGATATGCAACCGGCTACCTGTTGGCTGCGGCCTTCTACCGTGCCCTTGTCCCAACAACAACTCATGGATGGAGAAGTCTCTTCTGGTTCGGCGCCGCCCCTCCCGTCCTAATCATTGCGTTCCGCTGGTATCTACCCGAGACGAACCACTTCCTGGTGATGAAGGCTGAGCGAGAGGCCAGACTCAGAGAACAACGCGCTTCTGGAGAGCCTCTGCGTGCGAATGGTTTTCGGGCATTCATGAAAGACTCTGGAAAGGCTCTCCGCGAGAACTGGGTTCTCTTCGTCTACATGGTTGTGCTGATGACCGGGTTCAACTCGTGCTCCCACGGCAGTCAGGACTTCTACCCGACCTTTCTCAAGGACCAAGTCGGCATGTCGCCAACGCAGACAACGGTCATCACCGTGGTGGGCCAACTCGGTGCCCTCATCGGTGGCAGCACGATCGGATACATCAGTACATTCCTTGGCCGGCGCCTGACAATGCT
The DNA here is from genome assembly GCA_027569715.1 of Hamigera avellanea. Classification (NCBI taxonomy): domain Eukaryota; kingdom Fungi; phylum Ascomycota; class Eurotiomycetes; order Eurotiales; family Aspergillaceae; genus Hamigera; species Hamigera avellanea. The sequence goes on along the minus strand of JAPDKU010000053.1, from coordinate 53,299 downwards.
CATCGCTTGCGTGGTAGGCGGAGCAATCATTCCCGCATACATTCTACCGCGGAACATGAGTCTCGTTGCGAGTGCTTTCTTCCAGCAGTTCTTCGTGGGCGGTGTCTGGGGTCCCATCCCTATCCACTTACTGGAGCTGTCCCCTCCGGCACTCCGCACCCTCATTGTCGGCATGACATACCAGCTGGGTAACCTTGCCTCGTCTGCTTCGGCAACGATTCAATCCGTCATCGGCGAACGATTCCCTTTGCCCCCCACAGCCGCCGGGAAGGAGCGGTTCGACTACGGAAGGGTCATTGCCATCTTCATGGGCGCGGTGTGGGCGTTCATGTTCGTCTTCCTGTTCTTGGGGCCTGAGATGACCCAGGAAGAGAGAGATGAGGAAGCGGAAGCGGCCCTGAATCTGGAGAGGCTACGTGCACAGGGAGTGAGTCTGGTGGGTATTGGAGAACAGATGGCTATGAAGAAGGAGCACGATAGTGAGAAGGCTGAAGGAAGAGCTGCGGTGGAGCATGTTGAATAAATCACAACAATGTATTTATTGCACGTAAATAATACAGCCACCTGCGCTATATCGCCTGCACCCTAATTAACCTTGGTATGCTCTATCCTTCTTTCATCCTACTGTCTCTTAGGCAGCGATCTGGAAATCTATATCTCAATGTCCCCATCGCCAAGCCCATTATAGAGCAATGGGTGAAAGCACGACGGGAAATCTTCGGCATCCCAGAGGAGACCATTTGAGAGACATCACTGGACATTCATCCGCGCATTATTGATTTGGCGATTGATACAGAATATCATATCATGATGCCATCTTCGGTTCATGGCCACCGACCCTGGGGAAGGACTCGGTGTCTGTGGAGACTATATGTGCAGTTACCTAGTCTGCTATGGTACCTTGTCCAGCTCATGAAGGCCAAACCCAGTCTTCGATACGAGGTAAAAGGAAAAGCCTACCTACTTGCATCAACGTTGCCGCAGGATATAGGACTCAGGCGCCCTACTGGGCATTGGTAGGTAGACAGACCGTAGACAGCTTCCATCTCCATCCAATAATATCGGCAAAGCTTTGTTTTAATTTATCAGGAGGTATAGGGGTTGATGAATGATACGGTTTGACTGCCTCTATACCCGGGGTATAAGAATGAATAGCTTCGATTCATCGGGGGGGGCGACCGTATCAAGGAGAGAAGTCGATTCGATCGTAGGAGCTCTCGTCTTAGGTAGCTTCATCCTAGGCCCCAGCACCGCGTTGTGGTGCGAGCCCATCGCTGCCAAAAACAAAAAACGACACCTCTGGGATTCGAACCCAGGCGGGCGAACCCACAGGCTTACTATACTACTATAGGTTAGTAGCAGGCCTGCGCCTTAACCACTCGGCCAAAGTGTCCAGGCATTGTAATATTGATCTCGAGATAGCCTGATCAATAGCTATTGAGTGTGTACTCGGTCCCCTGGTCGGTACTACTTATTGTAATTTGGCCGCTACTTGAGAAGAGTGGGCCGAGATCGCAGTGCCTCCCGGTAAGAGTCAATGCTGACCAACATGACACAGTCAGCCTTGGAATTGCTGACTATCGAAGCATTAAGGCCTTCTCGTGATACAAAAACCTTATATTCCCGGCCGCGCAGCCTACTGCAATTCAATTCAACAAAGTCGGGCCATTTCGTTGTGTTCCACAGTCCTTATCTCGTCCCCTACAATCGATTACCCCGCCATGACGATACCCCGCTATTTGACCGGCGATGCGGCCGGGTTGAAGGAGTTTATCGACAAGTTTGATGTTCGTTGACCCTGTTGATTTTGGCGGTCCGAACAAGTCTTTTTTTTCTGTATCAAGCATGCATTACGCTGCGAGAATCGGGGAAATTCCTTGTGAAATTGATCGGAAACTTCTGCTTGCAATGCAACTAACTCGGGATAATTCGATTTCTTTAGGTTTTCCTGTTTGATTGCGATGGTTTGTTATGCCTTTACTCTTTTTGGATTCTCTGCCTCATTGGATATGAGGATTATACGGTGACCTGATAAACATGTTTGTTTGCGACAAGTGCTGAGATGTGCGGGATATCGAAAAATAGGCGTGCTATGGTCCGGAGACCATCTTTTCCCTGGAACGGTGGAGACATTGGAACTTTTGAGGAGTAAAGGTATGGCGCAGTGGCCCCTTTGTTGTGGGAAGAAGGATGTTGAGTCTGGTTTTTGCAGGGAAGCAAGTGGTCTTCGTGACGAATAACAGCACCAAGTCCCGCTCGGATTACAAGAAGAAACTCGATGGCTTGGGGATTCCCAGCAATGTGGTACGTCTTGCCATTGCGAAGTCCAGAGGAGATCCGACAACTAACTGTCACAACCCGAAATCGAAACAGGAAGAAATCTTCTCCTCCTCCTACAGCTCCTCGATCTACATCTCCCGCATCCTCAACCTCCCCGCCAACAAGCGCAAAGTCTTCGTCATCGGCGAATCCGGCATCGAGCAGGAACTCCGCTCCGAGAACGTCCCCTTCGTCGGCGGCACCGACCCTGCCTACCGCCGCGACATCACCCCGGAAGACTACAAGCGTGTCGCAGCGGGCGACCCGTCGCTGCTCGACCCGGAAGTCGGCGTCGTCCTGGTCGGCCTGGACTTCCACCTGAACTACCTCAAGCTCGCGCTGGCGTACCACTACATCCGGCGCGGGGCGGTGTTCCTCGCGACGAACATCGACACGACGCTGCCGAATGCGGGGACGCTGTTCCCCGGTGCGGGCTCGATGAGCGCACCCTTGATCATGATGTTGGGCAAGGAGCCGATTGCCCTGGGGAAGCCGAGCCAGGCCATGATGGATGCCATCGAGGGGAAGTTCAAGTTCGATCGAAGCCGCACCTGCATGGTTGGGGATCGGCTGAATACGGATATTCGGTTTGGGATCGAGGGGAAGCTGGGTGGGACGTTGGCGGTGCTGACGGGCGTAAGTATCAAAGAGGAGATTATGACGGGGCCGGTCCAGCCTGCGGCGTACGTGGACAAGCTTTCGGATCTTCTGGGGGCGGAGTCGCCTTGATGATATGATGGGTTAGATGAGATGGGCATGAGATGACGGTTTACATTGGCCCATATGCTGCTGTTATAGACGGTTTGGCTACATAGATCATCAATGCATATGTTCGGGGGCCCCTATCTACTTGTACCTACCTATACACAAGCAGTTTTATAATGAGGCACCTGATTGAGTAATGTTCGAGGTCGGTTGCTGTGGATAATTTGAACAAGACGCTATGCGATTCTAATAGATAAAAGCCAAGATATACCGAGAAGTGTAACAAAAAATATGGTTGGAGTTCTCAGAGCTGACCATGAGGGACACCATCCAGCCACATTGATGATAAATGCATGAGCACCTTATCCCTCCACACCTCTACGCAGATGTATCTACAGCTTCTCACTCTGAAGAAAGCCTTTGATTCTCCATATGGCCAGCATCGCTTCAACGTCAAGCCCGTTATTTGGCCTAAAGAACAAAGCGTTGCTCTCGAATCGCGGCTGACACTTCCTCAGGTCTTCCAGCTCAGCCTCAGAGAGCAGGAAAGAAAGGTCAAGCACAGGGACCTTGGTCTGCGTCTGTGGCAATGTGACCAAATCCGGGAGATTCGAGGCGTACGTTTCCCCTGCGCCGGGGCTTCCCGTGGAGTCAGAGACAACCTCCTCTTTCGGCGGAGAACCCATGATCAACACGGCACCAGACTCGGCGCGCTCCAGCTCTTCCATGTTCCTGAGGCCATCAAGAAGCGCAGCTTCCGAGAAATCTTCAAGCCTCATCTCCCTCCACACGCCATCGGGATTCGACTTCTTATACCTCTGCGATGCCTTTTTCAGCTTCTTCAAGGCATCCTTCCTCATGTGCCGCAGGACGAACTCCGGCATGTCCTGGCGCCAAACGATCTTCTGCTCCTCACGCTTCGTGAGCGGTCCAATGGGTGATCTCCACCTGAAGTTAATGAATTTAGACACCCGAAGCTTTGTCTTCGACTCGCCACGATGGATGTAATCCGTCATCTCCTTGAGCAGGGGGAAATGGCTGGCGACACGAAGCCTGAGCAGGCGCAACGGACCCGCAGCGGAATTGCGTGGCTGAGTCTGCGTACCGGAATCTCCAGCGGTCTTGTGGACACCGTCGCCGGATCCTCTCAATTCCTCCTGGAGAAGATCGACGGGTAGGAAGAACAGCTTGTCAGAGCCCGGACGCTGGACTAATCCGAAATCTTCGAGGAAGTGTCGAGGGAGTCGGGTCCCAGACGTAGGACACATGCGTATAGGGGAGGCCATCGCCATTGCCCAGGGGTTCTTGCGAAGGTCCTCGACTTCCTCGAGTGTCGGCCGCCTTTTGCGCTTTTTCTCGGGTCCGGACCGCGGATGCGTCAGGAGGGGAGATTGAGGGAGGAGCTGGGATGGACGTTGTGCCTTTGGCTCGGGCGTGGATGACAAGTTCTTTCCTTCCCCTTGTTCGTTCTGTCTTCCGGGATCATTTTCGTTCCCAGTTAAGCGAAAAGACGTGCTCGAGAAGTTACGACGAGGAGTGCGAGTGCGGGCAGAGCAATCCGGCGAGGCCACGAATAGTTGTCGAAACACTTTGAGACGCCATGATGCGTACGAGACGCGTCCATTGATGCATTCCATCTTTCTTTCGTTTTGGAGGGGGGTCAATTGGGCTTTTCCAAGCCAATGATGCGTCTGGTTGCTGTTTTCCAGACAAGTCCGCAAAGCTTCGGAGGTTCTGCGGAGCTTTCAAAGGTTGATGTCTTGGCAGCATCAGCGCTAAGGCGGAAGTAGTTAGTGCCGATTGGAGCCTTATATAATCAGCAGGAAATAATGTATGGGAAAAAAAAGACGGATTTCGATTCTAAATTTGAAACACGCATAATTTAGACCTATCTCGATGGAAATGATGAATTCAAGTATCATCCTGAGACAAGCAACGCCGGGTTGTGCCAGTATAACTATAATCTAATATCCTCTGTTCTCTGTTGTCGGCGTTAAGCCCGTCTGTAGCCGGACGCGCTAAACAGATTCCCCAGCTGTGCCCGCCGAAGCATCTGGTCCAACTCTCGATAAGACAAGCAATTTCCCCTTCTTGAACCCCTTCCTCCTTTTTGTTGTTTTTGTTTCTTCTTTTTCAGAATGCTCTCAAGCTGCTCCGTACGGCGACTCGCCCAAGCCGTCCGACACAGTTCCTCCCTCCAGTCCTCGTCGTTGCGCACTTTCGCGAGCTCCGCCCCGTCGTTATCAAACCCCATCCCCCCGCGAGGATGGACGCCAACGCCGTTCGTGACAGAGACAGTGGTATGTTTCAGCTCCCTGGGTATACTAGGATACAAGGGGCCTCTGCTAATTACCTGTATAGGGAGGTGGCTGGCACACGTGTAGGTGCCCAATTGAAAGAAGAACAGTTAGAGAAGCTGGCATTGACCGGAGTGACAGACGACATCTTCTCTAGGCTCTTGAAGGTATGGCATATGCAATGTTGAAAAAAGCTCCTTGACAATCTGGTCCACGGGGCTAATTGGATCCCTGCCGTCGCTCAGGAACGCATCATCTGTCTCAACGGCGAAGTCGACGAGAGCCTTTCCGCCTCGATCGTCGCGCAACTCCTCTTCCTGGAAGCCGATAACCCCCAGAAGCCGATCCACCTGTACATCAACTCGCCTGGCGGATCCGTAACGGCCGGTTCGTAATCCACCTCATTCTCTCACTTTTTCCTTCGCGCATATTCCTATATCTCCCACTGGCGAATCGGCAGTCCAGCAACCCGAGTGATTGATTGAAATTGACTTCTTTTCGTTTTTTCCAGGTCTCGCAATCTACGATACAATGACCTACATCGCCGCCCCCGTCAGCACTATCTGCGTCGGCCAGGCCGCGTCCATGGGCTCTCTCCTCCTCTGCGGCGGCCACCCGGGCAAACGCTACTGCCTGCCCCATTCGTCGATCATGATCCACCAGCCGTCGGGCGGATACTTCGGCCAGGCGACCGACATCGCGATCCATGCCAAGGAGATCCTGCGCGTGCGCCATCAGTTGAATCAGATCTACAAGCGACACTTGACGGGGAAGAAGGAGCTGTCGCTCGAGGAGATCGAGAAGTTGATGGAACGGGACTATTTCATGGGTGCGAACGAGGCGCTGGAGATGGGGATCGTGGATGAAATCCTCGATCGCAGAGTGAAGTCGAAAGATGAAGGTGGGGAAGGGGAGGGGAAACCTCCTAAGGCTTGATTGATTGTTTAGGTCTTGCATGTTAGTGTTGTTCCTGGGGTCTCGCTCATGAAAAAGACAGCACGGATCCACGGTGCTTGTACATTATGATGACTAGTTATGTCTGGTTTGCGTTTTTCGTTTATTCTCCTCTCTGCTAGAGCATGTCTTCTTGCCCCTGAGAATCCTTCGGATTACTGTGCGCGTGTGTGTGTGGTAACCCCTTCAGCATGTTGTTGCTAGCCATAGGGCTGTACGGCGTATTTTTAGGTCAAGGCACCTTTGTACAGCATATACATTCGTATATTCGTATGCCGAGGAAAAAAAGCTTAGGTTATATAAAGAAATGCCTGGAGACCATAATACAAAGCGCGCTAATTGCTCATCAAACAAAAGTGGACTTCACCGCTCTATCCTCACAATGCGTCCATCGGTGCCGACTTGCAGACCGAATCTCTCGCGAAGGAAAGTCGCTGTTTCATCCGAGGGCACGTAGGGAGATGTCCGTCTCGGCATCGCCACGGGACTATACCGCCACTGCTCCTTGATGAGATCAACGAAGCCCATGTCCATGATCACGGCCTCGCCCGAGGCAAACGTATCCAGGGCATGGCTGTCCTTTGCGCCACGTCCATGGCCATCCTCGGAAGGCTCCGCCAAGAGCTCCGTCCGTTCCAGTCGCTCGTCAATGCTGGATCGCGTGCCGGCATTGCGAGACCCGATCTCGTCGAGCTCGATCCCATCATCATCATCATCCGAGCGTTGCGCCGACGGAGACCCCGAGCGTTCTCGTCGCAGAACACCTCTCTCTTCGGAATCATAGTCCTGCTGCTGCCGAGCTGTGTCTTGTGTTTCTGTGGAAGTACCGGCGGCAGCAGCCCTCGCTTCGGTCGTCTTGACGCGCTCCACGATGAGACCCAACATTACGAAATCGAGGATGATGATTAGGATGTCCAACAGCAGAAGTCGAAGCACCGGCACCGGAGCCTTCTGGCCAATAAAATCAATGAATAACCCCCCGTGGAGGTAGCCCCGCGTTGCTTCCCCGGCCTCCGGATGGGTGAAGAAGTTATGGAAGACCATGCAGAAGAGATTGCTGGCGAGAATGGCTCCGATAAAGGGTTGGTTCCGCGTTGGGTCGAAGGGGGGCGCTTTCGGGGTGAAGAAGATCAACTGGACGATGGCGCGAACCGCAAAGAGTACGATTGAGCAGCTGGTCGCAAGGAAGAGGAGATGCGTTAGCAGTCATCGATTCTGGAAGTATAGGGCGCAGACGTCGCATGCTAGAAATAAAGAGAGAAATGGATTTGGCTCACTCCATATAATACAGCGCGGAGAGCTCGCAGTATACCAGGATGTCGAGGTCACGCAGCAAACGATCGATGAAGGCGATCTTTGCGGTCGACTGTGCCTTTTTCATAAATTCATTCTGGAGCCTGAGCGAATCCGACCGTTGGTCTTCGGTAGGATCCGCGACACTTCCAGGTTGGATGCTGGACACGTCAGCGATGTATTCCGCATCTCGAAAGACATCCGGGGTTGTCATAGAGGGTCATGAGGGCATGGATGGTGTTTCAGAACGACATTAAGCGGGGGGGTGTAAATCGCTCGGAGTCCGCTATAGCACGCCAGGTGCAATAGAGCGGCACTAAGAAGTTATCTGAGATTGATGATTATGGAACGAGCCTCGGTGATGGAGGATTCGATGGAAACTCAGGCGAACGACGCCATGAGGTGATGACCCCGACGGACTTTCCTCGGTCCGACTACCCGACCCCCTCCAGCGGATTTGCATCTCCGACGTGACATGCGCTTGGTCCTTTGTACTTCCCTCCATCTGTTACTGACTTGTCGGTAAATACTCATCTCAGTTTCAAGAAATCTGACTTTGCTTTTATTTTCTTCACTTTTTCGGTTATTTGCAACTTGGGGGAACCTTGATGCAGATCGCAATGCTTACCGGCTAGAAGTATATATATACTTTCACGACGAGCTTCATGTATCTGGACGCACATACCAAAGATGACGATTGTAAAGGTTAAGTTTCTTACAGAGACGCGCACTTCAATTTGGCTCAAATAATCACTGAATTAAACGACTATGACTGACCACCCACTGATCAAAGACCGAACCAGCTCCATATACTGCGTGGCCGCTCGCTTCACAGCCCATGGCAATGATCCGTCTCCGTCGGCGTCGGTATCGGCGCCGGTGTCGCAATACACACGCCTCCACACTTCCCCCTCGGATGGCAGGTCACGGTAGGCGTGCAAGTCGAGCCACGAGGGCACTTCTCCCCGCGTCCACGACCACGGTTAACCACACAAGGAACTTCGGAGACACTCGACGTGGGCGTCGGGATGCAAAGTCCACCACAGGTCTCCGTCTGCGTGCACACATGCCCGGTCGGACAGACACCAACGCCGCCAAGAATACAAGCGATCGAAGACGACGGCGCTGGGGTACAGGTTGATCCCGTAGGGCAGCTGTCCGACGAGACCATTGTAGAGGGCGGTGTTTGTATGGCGATACACGCACCACCGCAGGATCCAGTTGCTGGGCACGTCATTGTTGGCGTACAGGTTGAGCCCGTCGGACATTCCTTTGACACGCCCATCGCGCATGGAATATTTGGCGGTCGGGATGTGGTAGAGATGCACACTCCTCCGCAGGTCGTTGTCTGCGTACACATGGACCCCGTCGGGCAGGCCAGTCCGCCGACCACGCATGGGACTGTGTAGGTTGGTGCCGGTGTGGTAAGGCTCGCTGCTCGAGCCACTGCGCAGAGTAGCAGCGGCGTCAGGAACGACACGAGATGCATTGAAGGAATGTTCTGATGCACTGGGAAGATGGATCGGTATTGTGGATTAATCAGCAGTAACGGCAACTATAAGAAGATGGGACCCCAAGCAAGCGGGGAACAAGCTCGATAAATACACGAGCACCATGTTGAAACTGCTCAAGGCCCGAGTCTTCGAACTCGACCAAGACGATGATGTATGTGAGCAGCACTGACCACAGTATTGACCGTCGATGTGGCCATCTGAAACACACAGAAGCCACCAGCGCCATCGATTTATTCTCTGAGAAGGATCAGGACGCGGAGCGCTCTGCACGGAATTCGATCGCTGCTAAATACAGCAGTTAGGGAGTCACCTGCGGCCATGGTCTCAGAAAAGAAAACATTCGTGGACTTATGTGTACGCGAAAGTTCATGACTAAAATAAGAGGGAAATAAAACGGGACTGTCTCAACTTAAATCCTCGTATAGCTTCGCAAGTGTATAGGACTAAGTACGATATTGACTTTCGTGCGATGGCCCCGTGATATTCTGATTCACGGTCAGTGCCTGATCGGGTATGATGCTTGACGTCCTAAGTTTAATAAAAGGATCGTATGTAGCAATCGTAGAGGATAGTGGTGATGTTGCATCGGAAACGAGGGGATCCGCCTGATATGCTTTCGAACATTTAGGACGAAGTATATGATTCTGAAGAGGGCATCAGGCATATTAGGATCTTTTCGCATTCGCTGGGAATATCTTGTGGAAGGGTAAGTGGACACTGTTGTATAGAGCTGTACAGCTGGCCTTTCATATCTCAAACTCAAATAATGATATAGTTGGTTCATATCTCTCTAGGAAATGATCTGGGGATCTAATCAACAAAGATAGTCTTGGACAAGGCCGAGTAGTGCTTGAAGAAGCTCGTGAAAAGTCTGATGGCATGTCCAACGTCGTAAGTACCGCCGGTCTCCCGGATGCTGTGCATGCTTAGCTGGGGGTTACCCAGATCCAAGGTCCTGGCTCCCAGGGCCGCAGACAGCATCGGGCCGATGGTGCTTCCACAGCTGGAATCGTTGCGAACGACAAACAGTTGCAGGGGAACGCCGGCGCCTTCGTCCACTGCGGCCTTGCGGGCAACTTCCTGCAGGAGAACGATTCCGGGGGAGTTGGTAGCATAGCGGGCGTTGGCGTTGATCTTGATGACGGGGCCCTTGTTCATCTCTGGCCGATGGTCCGATTCGTATTTACCGGCGTAGTTGGGGTTGACTGAGTGGGCCATGTCTGCGGAGATCAGGAAGGATGTCGACAGAGTCTGCTCGTAGGCAGTGGAGACGTCAGAGTCGCCCGCTCGGACGTATGACGCCTCGGAGTGAGCATCCTCAAAGTGAGAAGACGGGAGAACCGACAAGCGACGAATAATGGCAGGGAGAGCGTTCGAGTCCGCACCCTGAGCAGTGCGGCTTCCGATTTCCTCATGGTCGAAGAGTGCGATGAGACGAATGGACGCTTCGTCGTCAAGTGCGGACTCTTCAGCGACGGAATCGATCAAACCGACGGTGGCACAGAAGGAACTGTTGAGATTGTCCAGGCGGGCGGAGAAGATGAATTCGTCCAGCAGGCCACCGAGGCACGACTTTTGGGTGTCGAAAAGAATCATCTCGAAGTCGAGCACATCGGCAGGCTTGACGTCGAGCTCGGAGGCAATGAGTTCGACAAGGTATGGATGGTGGCGCTCGGTCATGGCTTTCAAAGGAGAGAATCCCTCCTTCGTTTCTGCCTCTTTGGCAGGCTCCTTGGAACCACCAGTGCGGTTGAGCTCTGCAGCAACGAGACCGGCAATGGGGAAGAGCTGGGTCTCCTTGTTGAATGCGAAAGTTTCCTGACGTTCAAGATGTATAGCCAAGGTTGGGATACGGAGGACTGCAATGACTCGTCAGCTTGGAGGGATATATTTGTCGGTCAGGAAAAGGTGTCCTACTTGGACGGTCGATCTTGAGTAGTTTCTGCACAATGGCACCGTTCTCGGTGCGGACCATCGCCCGACCGGCGATTCCAAGATCACGGTCAAACCCTGTACACATTAGTGAAAGCAACACGCAGATGGGTACTAGCGAGACGCACATGTGTGCCAAAGTCCTCCACCGTAGGTTTCAACACCCACCTGGATGAATCCTTCTCCACGCTTGTTGCTCACGGGCTTAACCCTCAGGACCGGCGAGTCCGTGTGAGCACCGATCATGGAGATAGGATTGCCGGGCTATGCAGAGGCCAACAAATATTAGACATCACCATAGACAAGTGAGCAAAATTCTCCTTCGAACTCGCATACCTTCCACTTCTTGCCAATGGCAAATGCCACGATCGTGGAGCTGTTGCGGGTCAAGTAGTACTTGCCGCCCGGTTGACATGTTGAAGCCCAAGAATCTTTCTCCTGTGTAGATGATAAGCTTCTGGGGATCAAAAAAGGAGTCGTATTCAAACCAAAGAAGGTGCAGTTCAAACATACCTTGATCTCTTGAAAGCCAGCCTTAGCAAGAAGCGCCTTGGCGGACTGGACGGCATGGAAAGCTAGATCGGACGGGGATAAGGTTAAACTTGGATTGATCAAGAGCTGACAGGGTAGTGGGTCTGGGGTAAGTAATTACGAGTCGGAGAAGCATTGACAAAGGACAAAAAGTCCAAGGCGGGCTGCTTGCTGTCGGTGGTCGACATGGTGGAGTACCTTGTGCGCTGGAGGGAGCTACCGAAGATGATGGGTGTAACTGTCAGGAACGGAAGAGGTTTGTATGATGCGATATTCACGAAAGATCGGTTGATGTTGGCGGTCACATGTGGCGAGAAAATAGCACGCGTCCAGCCCGAGCTGTGCCTAAGTCTGGCGGTCATCAGCAGACCTCGAGTCTATTCCTGTTTGTCTGGACTGTGGATCTTGTCTTGGATGTACAGGATGTATCTCTGGCGCGCCGGAACATACGTAATGACCCAAATTATCCCGTGACGACGGAATATTTTCAACGATTAGATCTGTCCTACACCGCCAGGATGAGAGTTCTCGACCCCCTCCGCTAACGCCAAGCAGTTTAGAGCCAAATCATGTGGACTATGGCTTGTTGCCCAAATATCCAGATTCCGGAGTTATTATCACTCCCAAGCACCAGTTAGTGATGAAACAAATGGCAATGATGAAGTCACCAGTTGCTGGAACCTACTAGCAGCCGCTATGTATCTCGGGTCGATTGTTCGCATCCAACATTTTACCAGTCTTTTCTAAGCGAAGGGAAGTCATGGTTCGAGATGCAAACCGCCCACTTAGATATTCGGTTCAATTGTCTATATCCATTATCCAACCTGTTCCAACTCCTACGCTAGAGAAAGGCTCTGGACGACACACTATCCAAGGCATTCAACCAGGCACTCGTTTCGGTTGTCCATCTTCAATATGCACCAAGTCATTTTTCTTTTACCAGATGCCTGGGGGCACACTGTCGAGCTACTCATTCATTTGGGCGAATTCTTGATTTGCCCATACTTGGACTGTCGTCTCTCTCTGCCAAAAAGTTTTTTTTTTTTTAGCGAAGCATTAAGCCCGGGAACTTCAACCAGATAGTCAGGAGAATACAATGCTAGCGAGGAACCCTCATCCCGAAGGAGAATGCAGATGAGAAGAGGACAATGATGGCGTGGAAGAAGACGAGGTCGAGGCGAACGCATGCTTATGGAAGGTGATGGCCATAAGGCAAAGTAGAGAATTAACAATGACTTCCCGGTTTTGCGGAGGCCGAGCTGATGAGGACGTAAGATCATTCACGAGGACGAAAGTGACCCTGATACCTGATTAGATAGGCATGTAGATTGGCCGTGGGAAAGCCCGTGAAAAGACGGCAGTATTTTATAGCGGTGGACGAAAGACGGTTGACAGGAATGGCTCTCCATAGTCTCTCTACTCTAATTTTGCTTTTCCTGTACAGCAGCGGCAGCGGCGGAGGCCTCCTTCTTCAGCCTCTTTTTCTCCTTTTCCTTCGCCTTGGCAGCTTTCTTTGCTGCAGCCTTCTCGGCCTCGAGAGCCTTCTGTCTCTTGATCTCCTCTCCGCCAAACTGTTCGCGCCACTCTTCGAGTTTTGCCATGGGAATTGCCGTGAACAGCAATTTTGGCGCTCCCAGGGCGTGGCCTGGCTTGAGAGCATCCGTTTCCCATGTGTCAGGGATACGTGCCACAGGCTCTACCCCGAGTTGCTGGAATATAGACTCAGCGGTGCTGGGCATGTATGGAGATAGAACGTTCGCAATAAGATGTATCTGGTTAAGAGCCAGGCCGATAACGGCAGCGCAGCGATCTGGTTCTTCGGCAAACAGGCGATTGTCGAGCTTATTGTCTTGTAGAAGCTTGTTGCCTAGGGCCGAGATGTGAAGAATGTCTGCTAAGCCTGCACGCAACTTGATAGCCTCAAGATGTGCGATGTAGGATGTGAGCCAGTTGTCTACCTGCTTCTTGTGGTCCTCAAGGAGAGAGTCAGAATATTTTCCGTATTCAGGAACAAGGCCTCCCATCTTCGAATGGCAAAACTTGATCACTCGCTGGACCAGGTTGCCGAGATTCTTGAGTAGGTCGCTGTTGTTTGCATTGATGAATTCCTCCCACTTGAACTCGGAGTCGTTGCTCTCCGGACGCCTCGACAGCAGATAAAATCTCCAGATGTCAGCATCGACACCAGTATCCTTGGCATTGTTGCCGAACACGCCAACCCCCTTTGACTTGCTGAACTTTCCGCCCTCGTAGTTCAGATACTCTGTCGCCGAGAGATTGTATACTTGTGTCCACTCGTCCCCTGTTCCGAGCTGGGCGCCTGGGAAGATGATGGTGTGGAACGGCACGTTATCCTTGCCCATGAACTGATACAGGGAAACATCCTTGGGGTTCTTCCACCATTGCTCCCACTTCTTTCCCGAGAGATCATCTCCGTCGGTGTAGTTCTTCGTGATTGACATGTATCCAATGCAGGCATCGAACCAGACATAAAAGACTTTGTTCTCGTAATCTTCGTCACTTAAGCCTTGTACACCCTTCGGAATCGGCACGCCCCATCGAAGATCACGCGTGATTGCACGAGGCTTCAAGCCTTTGTCAATCCATGATTGTGTGATTGCAATACAGTTTGTACTCCAGTCGCCTTTTTTGCTGGCCGTGTCGAACCAGGGCACAATCTTATCTCTCAGCGCATCCAAGCGCAGGTAGAGATGCTTTGTCTTCCGTTTTTCCGGAGTTGCACCATCAAGCTTGCAGCGGGGATTCAACAACCAGCCGGTGGCTTTGGAGACCACATCCTGCTCCTGGGTCTCGTCATTGGCCTTCGATTCGGGTTCCTTCGACTCGGGTTCTAACGGGTCTAGAAGATTGCCACATTTGTCGCACTGATCTCCGCGGGCACCAAGGTCGTGACATATGCTGCATTCACCCTCAACGAAGCGGTCTGCGAGGAATTTTGAGTGGGTTTCGATGGGACAGAAAGGCTGTGTGGTCTCTCGCTCCTCAATAAATCCATTTTCCCAGAGCCCACGAAAAACTTCTTGGACTATTTGTGTTTGTTGAGGAGTCGGGGTTCGTCCAAAGATGTCAAAGCCAATTTTAAACCAATCATAGATCTCTTTATGAATGGCATGATATTTAGCACAGAGAACATCAGGATCTAGGCCCTCCTCAAGTGCCTTGGTTTCCGTAGCAGTGCCATATTCGTCCTAACATTATAACATTATTAGTACTATATGCCTAATTGAGGCACGGAAGTATAACTCACAGAGCCACAAACGAACAGTGTCTGGATGCCTCGTGCTTTGCAGAAGCGAGCAAATGTGTCTGCAGGAAGCACGCTCCCCACCAGATTGCCAAGATGTGGGACATTATTCACATAAGGAAGGGCGCTCGTGATGAGGATGTTGCGCTTGCCTGGTAAGGGCAGCAATGGCTCGGTAGACTTCATGATCGAGACAATCAGATAGGCCTTCTAGCGGTTTAGTTCTAAAGACGACGATGATCGAAGTTGCTTTAGAAATATCCGCAGAGTGAGTCACAGGTTGTTGGAGGGGTAGATCAAGCCGTGCTTTTTCTCGCAGCGGTTTCCGCACCGCCCTCATCACGTGATAATTGCCCAGCCAGATTTCGAAAATGTAGCTGATGTAAGCCGGGGTATGGTCCAAGCTTCTTCTCTATCGCGTGTGACCCCGACCTCGCGCTTTTTCTTTGGCGACGGAAAAGAAGCGGTCGCGCCCGATTGATCCCCCTAGCCTCTAGATTCTAGAGGTAGTGCGCGCTGATCAAATCATCTGGCTGGTGTTTCGCGTCTATCAAATTCGTGGTCCTCAAAACATCAACAACGATCGGAGATCAGAGTTCAATAACGATACCTCCTTTCTATAATGTCCTCACAGACTGCAGGTAGTAGTGCATCTATATTACACAGCTAAAGAGTTATAGACGCGCTCTTCCCCTTTATCTTGGATAATAAAATGTAAACAGTAAGTAGGCGAACTCTTATATCCTTATTAATCTAACAGTTACAATGATTATACAGTAGCTCTTATTCACTTCTATGATCATACCCTATTATGAACCTCTCTTTATCCTGGACTCTGTGACGCCTGCGGTTTAAGCGGTACCACTTTAAATATAGGTCTCGAGATAGATGGTTGTCCCGCCTACAACAGTAGCTGCAATTGGAAGATAGGCGGGTAGACCATAATAGGCTTAGCGTTCCCGACGCGTGACCCAGAGAGGGATGGCGTCCCCTTCGAACTTCCGTCACCAAGAGACCGTAGAGAGGCTTCTTGTCGCTCACCCTTCACTCCCTCAGGCGGTTTGACGCACAACACCCTCCTCTATCCTCACCAGACGGTGGTTAGGTCAATTTCAATGACCTCCACGGGCTGCTTTTTCATATAGAATCGGCTTTGGTCTGGTGAGAGAGCGTGATTCATCGTCTACTGATATCTCGACTATCCTGTGTTGATCATCAGTTGGACGGACCGAGAGGCGCACTGTGCCAGACGTTGACTTGTCACTCCCTCGAATTTCGCCGACCAGACAATCCGTGTCCCCAAAACCTGTTGTTGCCGATACGTACACGGAATTTTCGAACACTATCGATTCGCGATATATTAAGCAACGTCTGTTCGCATGAGTGCGACATTATTGTGTTGATCTCGATTGGATTGTCCCTTAGGCTTTGCGAAAACAATCAGAACCACGGTTGTAGTGATGGGTGACAATAAACAGGAAGCCGATATGGCTGCTGCTAGCAGCGCAGCGGCAAGTGAAGCAAATGCGAAGTCGTCGATCAATGTTGCGAATGCTCTGAATATCGCCTCCCCACCTGGGTCGAAGACACCGCCGAGCACGTCCTCTAGGAGAAACTTGTTCGTCCCTGATCCACTCGCCAGTCAGCAGAATAACCGCAATACCCCCGGGCCCGTTGACTCAATTGCTCTTGGGAAAGCTCTATCTGAAGTTGAAGAAGCGGGGCGCCGCCGGGAGCGAACACCTGCAACCAGTCCAAGTCGGAAAAGACAGAGGGTTTATGGGGATAGGTATGTTACCCTGTTCAGGCAGATTGCCTACTAATCGTGCAAATTAGCTTTATAGTGGATTCTCACTGACAACACACTTGCAGATTTATCCCGAACCGCGAAGGACAGGACCTGCAGGCAACTTACAGCTTGTTGCATGAAGACGGATGCCCTTCCACCCCGTCGAAAACGAAGAGGCGGGCCCCTCATTCGGAACTTCACTTTCAGAAGAGTAAGTTTGCATTCAGTCCTTGCAATGTCTGTCAGTTGCTGACAGACATCCAGTTGAACAAGCAAATAACACCTTCTCACAAGTATTGCGAAGCGAGATGTTCGGAAATACTGTTCCGCAGAGCGACCTGGATTTAATGAATCCTGACCCCCTTCTGGGCCCGAGCAATGGAATAAATGAGAAAACTCGCTCTCATACGCCCCCTTCGCATGTGGTGTCCAACATGGCCCCCGCTAGCAGAACCCCCTCCACCCCTCATAGAAACATCTTTTCCTATTCGTCTCGACCAGGATCGGGTCAACCCACTCCATCAAGGACTCCTCGGAGCCAACATGGCCCGAATCTGAATGTCCGATCTGAACTTTACAGCGCGACGCCGATCCGCTACGACAGTCAACGCATTCTCGAAACTCCTCGCAAACAGCCTCGCTATGTGAACAAAGTCCCATACAAAGTGCTCGATGCCCCCGATTTGCAAGATGACTTTTACTTGAACTTGGTCGATTGGGGTAGCAGTAATGTCTTGGGTGTTGGGTTGGGAAACTCGGTCTACATGTGGAACTCGCAGTCGGGCCGGGTTACTAAGCTTTGTGAGCTCCGTGATGATACCGTCACAAGTGTGAGCTGGATTCAAAGGGTGAGTCTTCATATGACGCTTGAATATCGAATAGAAAGGCTCAACATTTCTCTAGGGTACGCACCTTTCAATCGGAACAGGCAAGGGCCTCGTGCAGATCTGGGATGCAGAGCATTGCCGTCGTCTCAGAACGATGATTGGGCATACGAATCGTGTCGGTGCTTTGGCTTGGAATGACCACATTCTCACATCGGGCTCCCGAGACCGTCTGATTTACCACCGCGACGTTCGCTCTCCTGACCAATACATTCGCCGCCTGTCCGGCCATAAGCAAGAGGTCTGCGGCCTCAGATGGAACACGGATGATGGCCAACTGGCATCCGGAGGCAACGACAACAAACTGATGGTCTGGGATAAATTATACGAGGCTCCTCTGTATCGCTTTTCCGATCACACTGCAGCGGTAAAAGCAATTGCGTGGTCGCCTCACCAGCATCATCTGCTTGCTTCGGGCGGTGGAACAGCGGATCGAACCATCAAATTCTGGAACACCTCAACCGGGTCATTGATCAAAGAGGTTGATACAGGCAGCCAGGTCTGTAACCTTGCTTGGTCGAGAAACTCGAACGAGATCGTCAGTACCCATGGTTACAGTCAGAACCAGATAGTTGTCTGGAAGTATCCACATATGGACCAGGTTGTTTCCCTGACCGGACATACTTTCCGCGTTCTTTATCTTGCCATGAGTCCCGATGGTCAGACCGTTGTCACAGGTGCTGGAGATGAGACTTTGAGATTCTGGAAGATCTTCAATAAGAGCTCCGTCAGGGCCGGCAATCGCGAAGGCACCAAGCTATCAGCATGGGGCACCATCCGCTGAACTGGTCAACAATCCATTGCGCTTTCTACCACGCTGCTATTACGGACTGCCTCTCTTGAAGTCCTCTTTAGCATCTCATAGATTTCTCGGCGTCTTTTGAACATGGCGTTCTTGGTCTTCAGTCTGGTCCTCAATCCCTGGAGTTTGCATGGGTTGGGGAAGTTTCCTTCATGATTTGTTCTGGCATCTTTGCATTTGTTCGCGGGTTTACGGCACCTTCTAAGCGACTATCAGGCGTCCCTTCTCGACCTAATGTTACGACTTCCACTCTTCTTTTCTACATGCCCGTCTGTGTCTTGAGTTCTCATTTTTCACCTGGTGTTTCTTTTCATTCTGCTTTTTCACCCTTTCGTGGAGCTCCTCGCTGGTGCAACGGTATCTGTGCACAGATTTTCCGATTCTCATCCATGGATCTAAGCGGCGGCGCTCGTGGAGTTGGGTGGGTGGCCAGGATTTGGCGTTGTACAATGTGATGGGTAGTTGGGTCCTTTACGGCCTCGGGAATTCTTTCATCTCATTAATTGCATGGTATGCTACCGATCTGATGATGTCACGACCCTTCTACAGAAGTTCATTTTTTTTCAATTACCTGCTTCTGTTCTTCACTTCTACTCCGGTGGATGGAACGTTCCTGGGCGAATATTTGCAACCTATGCATATCTTCGATGTTTGTCTTTCTACAGCAATTGAAACTGCAAATCAAGCCCTATTGAGTGAATTCCATCGAAGACTAATTGCCACAGCCAATCTTTTCTTTCTAGTCTGTGTATTGTAGAATTTGAGAGAGTTGCGCGGTCGATCACATCCAGACTGCTCTGATGGTAAGTTTGTAACATGTAGACTTTTGGAATCCGTATAGAAAAAGGACGATGCTGAGAGTCAACCGGTAGTCACATCGACGATGAAATAGAACTGAATGAAGGGTGATCATTATCTATGCTACAACTTAAATACATTCGCCGCCGGGCGTCTGGACCGCTCGAACCAGATTCCAATCAAATCTTCGTATCTTCACCCGTGGCTCCAAAACACTCGCAAGCTCTTTAAATGAAAATGAGACAGGAAAGAGAAACGACATAGAAAGAAAACAGGAAATGAATTTCTTTTATAGCACCAGCCTACCAGGCTCAGCCTGCAACAAAACCTTCACCCGCTCCAAGAATGCCTTCGCCCTCTTCTCATCACCCTCGGGAACAGTCAAGCTGAAGACGTTCATGGCAGAGCCAGGGGCCTGCCACTCCACCGAGGGCGACGACGCCTTCTTGGAGACCTTACCGCTGAGGAAATCGATTAGATCCTCCTCGGCGGGCTTGCGAGCGGGGACGGCAGGCTCAAATGCGTCGACGGCATTCAAATCGGGAACGTAGTCACCCCGAGAGTACTTCACTGGGCTTGCGCCGAGGATCTCATCGAAGAGCTCGTCAGCGGTAGGTTTCGAGCTTGCTGAGCGAGGAAGGGCGTCGTTGGCCAGGTCGGTGGCACGGGCGAGGAACTCCGTTAGCGGGACGGTGATCCCCAAGCTCTCCTTGATCTTGTTCTGGACTGACAGCACGGCGGCGAGGGAAACCGAGACCGCGACGGAGACCGTCCGCGGAGGCGCTGCGACGACTTCCTCTGCGACCGCGGGCTGAGGCGCGACGGGCTCGGGGGGTGGAGCGATTTTGATATTGCTCAGGTCAAGGTGGGAGAGCTTCTCGAATCGCGCGGCCAGTGTGGATGGGAGATCTGCTGCGATGGCACCGAGGTAGGCGAGGACATCACCCTTCAAGAGGCGGCCCTTGGGGCCGGATGCGGGGATCTTGGAGACTTCGGACTCTGGAATGCCCTTTTCGTGGATGAGTTGGCTGACGGAGGGGTAGAGAGGGTACGCGGGGTTCTGAGTCTGAATGGCAGAGGAGGATTGGAGGCCTGTGTATAGCGATGCGTTAGCATGGGCTGTATCTTGGCATGAACGGAGATGGTTTGCGAAGCTGATCGATCTCGCCCGATAAGACTTGATCAGAAAGAACTCACGTCTAGGGACATTGTATACACTTGGCTTGCGTCTGGCAAGCACAGCCGCGAATCGACGCAATGGAAGACCGGATGCCATTATGAATATAAGAGTCGATCAGTCAATCGACAAAGGCGGCGCCTTCTATTCTCAACGGATATCTTGAGGGTGTCGGATTCGGCGGCTGGGAACGAGGAGGATCGATCAGGAAACCCACCACCACGTCGATGGGCCCGCGCAGAATCCCGGGTGAGACTTGTAGCTCGATGAAATATCAATTTTTGCGATCAACTGTAGAAAATCATCCAGGCAGAGATAGGAGGCGTAGCGGCACCGTTTGGTATGTTGAGGTTGTTGGGAGCTTCACCGGCGGCCGGGACGGGAACATTTTTCTGCCGCGTTGTAAGACGAAGGATTGCTTTGCTCTATACGGATCAAGTATCGCGCGTTCGGTAGCAGAGGCTGAGAGTCTCACCCTCACTGTTGACAGTAAGTATTGCAGGCCCACTTGATTGTTCGCTTTGACAGTGTCGATGACTTCTCGGATGTGAAGTCACTCTCAAGCCGATCTCGAGAACGGCTTATCCGAGCTTCAGCCTTCAATTGCTTTCCAATGCTAACATAACTTTCCTTTGTGTGACAGTCGCAAAGATGTTTGCTCGGTCTTTTGCCATTCGGGCATGCTCGCAACAATGCCCGCGAACTTCCCTCCGGCCTGGGATACAATTCACTTCTAATTCAACATGGAGATACTTCTCCTCGAGCGCTCCCCGAATCAAGGCCGTGAAGCCTCCCGTTGCACCACGAGCTCCCCCCAAATACCAACCTCAGAAAATCGACCCAGATGCAGAGACCCTAAGATTCGCTGGCAGACGACCCGAGGGCTTCGGAAAGCTCGAGCGCAAGGTTGCAAAGGAAGGAACCCTAGTACTCTTCAAAGCTCCTTCGCATCGCAGCTACATCCTCGGTGCCTACGGCGTTGGGGCTTTCTGTTTCGCTTATGTTTTTTACAACTCCGATATTGTATTTCGCAATCCTATCGTTCCTCTCCCCACGTGGCAGAAGACACTGTTTGGTGGAATCTGTATCATGATGAGCGTCATGGGCAGCGTCTTCATCGCTAAGACTGGCAAACTGATCAGAGCCATCACGGCGACCAACATCGATGGCAAGACATATCTGAATTTCAAAGTTCGTCGAATGATCCCGTTCATCAAGCCCATGGAAATCCGTGTGTCGCCGCGCCAGGTTGCCTTCTCGCGCCGACTGGTGGTGCCCGCCGAGTCCATGAACCCTACCAAGGTGTCTCAACAAAAGCAACCTGAAAAGGTGAGCTTCTTCAAGGCACCGACCAAGAAGTTGAGCATGGCCCTTTTCCGGTTATTCCGCTCCGTGCGACAGATCTTCACACAGGAAGATTTTATCTTGTTGGAGCTGGATGGCCACAAAGGTTCTTTCAGAATGGACTCCAAGGGCTATATTTCTCAGGATTTCTTGAGTATCGGGGATCCTAGGATCGTCCAACCAGGACCGCGCCGATAGCTTCATTGAGCGGAATAGCGATCTTCGACTTGGTTGGCGTTATTCTTTTTTCTCCAGATTTCTAAATACCACCTTCATGTCTGTTAACCTATTTCGCCCCTCTTGACTTATTGAGGGAATCCGCCCGATTTACTTTCTGTCATTTCTGGGCCACGATCTCGTTACGGATCTTCAATGAGCGGGTTCACCGAAGAGGTGCTGGATAGCCTTCTTGGAGCCTGGGCGCTATGTGGTGTTCTCAAGTTTGCATCACGACTATGATATGTACTGTACATTATCTGTATACCATTGAGTTTTCTATTGAAACGAATTTTCTGTTCGAACTAGATGCAAAACACCTTGCCTACAATATTCTTGTACAGTACATACTTGTGGTAGTGGACCTCGGACCAATGTCATTCGCCCTCGGCGGACCCCACGTGATCTTCAACTGTCAGGCGCGTCCATTCCAGGTCTCGGCGTCCGAGACGCGACCTCGAACAATCGCGCGAGCCCCTCCAAACATTATCGGGTCGGTCAAGCTGACACTTGAGGATTTATTTAGCAGTCTCCAAGACTGGCTCAGGGCCCATTGACAGACTTTCATCAGAATCCCAATTTGCTGCCACATCCGCTTACAGGCGGTTGCGTCGCAAGATGGGGAAACTCATCCGACTTGAGCTTTTCAGTACGGGTTGTCGCCTAATCTCCATTTCGCGCATAACTGACTGTATGGGCAGATTTCAAATCGTACAAGGGACACCATACCCTTCTCTTCGGAGATGCGTACTTCACATCTATCATCGGGCCTAACGGGTCCGGAAAGTCCAACTCGTGCGTTCTATCCGATCTCAAGCCTGAGCGATTCGTTCGCACTAACCGCACATTAGGATGGATGCGATATCGTTCGTTCTCGGAATAAAATCGTCACATCTGCGCTCTACCAACCTACGCGATCTGGTTTACCGTGGCCGCGTCCTGCGTACGTCGAAAGTCGATGCCGATGGGAATATCATAGAAAATGGTCAGGACGACGAGAATCGAGCTGAAGACGGATCGGACGTGGAAGGCACGCAGGACCCAAGTGGATCGAACGACCCGAAGACGGCTTGGGTGATGGCGGTTTACGAGGACGACGCGGGCGAAGAGCAGCAATGGCGACGATCCATCACGAGTGGAGGCGTCAGCGAATACCGTATCAACAACCGTATTGTCACCGCTCAGCAGTACAATGAGGCGCTAGAGGCAGAAAACATTCTCATCAAGGCGCGCAACTTTCTTGTCTTCCAGGGTGATGTGGAGGCGATTGCGTCGCAGTCCCCTAGAGACCTCACCCGGCTCATCGAGCAGATTTCTGGAAGTTTGGAGTATAAGGCCGACTACGAGCGTCTGAAAGCCGAGGCAGAGGAGGCCGCGGAGCAGCAAAACATGCAGCTCAACCGTCGCAGAGGCATCAACTCCGAAATCAAGCAATACCAGGAGCAGAAGCGTGAGGCCGAGAATTACGCCAGGAAGGCAGAGGAGCGGGACCAAGCTATTATCACCCACATTCTTTGGAAGCTCTTCCACTTCCAGCGCCTTATCGATGAATCCAGTGCCGACATCCAGAAGTACCAAGATGAGCTTAAGGAATACCGTCGCGGTGTCGAGAAGTATGAGAGGGACGTGGAAGACGCTAAGAAGGATCACGCCAGAGTTGGAAGAGACGTGGCGAAGGCCGAAAAGAATATCACGAAGAAAGAGAAGGAGATCGAGGAATTGAATAACTCATTGGTGCCTGTGGATGAAAAAGTGGATATCACCATGAAGAAAGTTGAGCGTTATGCTTTGCGCATAGCTGAGATTGGTAAGGAACGCGAAGGCCAGTTGGCCAATGCGAAGCAGCTGGAAAAGGACCTGAAGCTTGTTGAAAAGGCACGCGCTCAATGGGAATCGGAGTGGCAAAAGAGTATGAGCAAGCAAGGCCACCAGTTGAGCGAAGCCGACCAGCAAGAATACAACAAGCTCAAGGAAGAAGTCAACCGGCGCTCCTCTGCTGAACAGCTCAACCTTGACAACCTGCGGCGACAAAGGAAGACGGAGGCCGAAGCCGTCAACAGTCTCAAGAGCAAATATGAAAGTACGGAGTGGCAATTGAAGACGCTAGAAACCGATACACAGACATTGGCCGAGCGCAAGTCGTCAATCAACGAGACCATCAAGACAACTTCCAAGGACATCGAAGGCAAGAAGAAGGAGCTGAATGCTCTCACTTCCGAGCGTCTACGAGTCTCGCAGATGAGGACAGAACTTGAGGAGAAACTTCAGGTGGTTTTGAAGAAGCTGCTTGAGGCTGATGACGGCAAGAAGCAGAATGAAAAGGAGCTTCGGGCCAAGGAATTGATCTCGACTCTGAAGCGCATCTTCCCAGGCGTTAAAGGCCGCGTCAGCGATCTTTGCAGACCCAAGCAGAAGAAGTATGCTGAGGCAGTCAGCACGGTCCTTGGCCGGCATTTCGACGCCATCGTGGTTGACAACGAAAAGACTGCCAAGGAGTGCATTCAACATCTCCGTGACCAGAGAGCCGGCCAGGCCACTTTCATTCCTCTCGAAACCATCCAAGTCAAGGCTTTCAACTCGAATTTGAAAGGCATGCACCGAGGCATGCGCCCGGCAATTGAGACAGTCGACTACGATGATTCCGTCGCAAGAGCCATCAGCTACGCCTGTGGAAATGCCATTGTTTGTGATGATTTGGCCACAGCGAAATATCTCTGCTACGAGAGACATGTGGATGCGAAGGCAGTCACCCTGGACGGTACTGTGATCCACAAGGGCGGTCTCATGACTGGTGGACGTGGTCCTCAGCAAAATTCGAAGCGCTGGGAAGACTCGGAGGTGGAGAACTTGTACAAATTAAAAGACAAGTTGATGGCTGATCTCGCCAATCTACCCAAGGGTCACCGCAGAGGTACTGAGGAAGAGTCCTTGCAGGGTGACTTGGTCGGTCTTGAGCAGCGTCTTTCGTATGCCCGAGAGGAGCTGAAGTCTCTTGAAAGGAACTTGGAAAGTAAGCGTAGCGAACTTGACTTTACCAAGCGCCAGATCAAGGAGCTGCGCCCCAAGTATGAGCAGAAACAGCAGGCCCTGGAGCAGCTTGACCAAGCAATCCACGAATCTCAGGAGTCTGTGAGCAGTGTGGAGGACGAGATTTACGGTGACTTCTGCAGTCGCTTGGGCTACGACAACATCCGCGAGTACGAAGTGCAACAGGGATCTTTGCAAGAAGAGGCCGCACAAAAGAAACTCGAATTCACAACACAAAAGAGCAGAATTGAGAACCAGCTCAGCTTCGAAAAGCAGCGGTTACAGGCTACAGATGATAGAATCAACGGCCTGAAAGCCCAGCACGAACGCGATATGAGCTTGATCGAGGAGCTGAAGGAGGAGCAAGAAAACATCCGGAATCAGCTTGACGAATTTGAAGCAGAGCTCGAAATTCTCCGAGAGCGTCTACAGCAACAGCAGGAGCTCTATGCTCAATCGGCAGAAAACCTTGCGCAGCAGCGGAGGGAGCTCCAGAAACGCAGCAAGAATGTCGAGGCATCTTTGAAGAGCGTCAACGCCCTGGAGGCCGAGATCCAGCGGAACTCATCAAGCCGATACGCCTTACTGCGACGTTGCAAGCTGGAAGATATTGATATTCCGCTTACTGAAAACTCGGAGCCTCTCGACCAACTTCCGATCGATGATCTGGTCCAAGCGACCGATCCCGATGCGATGGATGTGGACGAGGACGTTAATGGAAGCGGCAGCAATGGACCAGTGGTGCAGGACTATGGAATCGAAGTGGATTTCGATTCTCTGGGAGAGACTCTGAAAGAGGTATGTGAAATGATGCCAGCCGTTAGTCAACGTATACTGACGAGATACCAGGAGGCCGACGACAAACTGGAGGAGGAGTTGCAAGAGAAGATCAGAACTTTGAACAGTGAGCTTGACAAGATGACGCCTAACACACGTGCATTGGAACGGCTCGAGAGCGTGGAAAACAAGCTCCGTAGTACCGAAAAGGACTTTGAAGAAGCGCGGAAGCATTCGCGTAAGGCCAAGGAAGACTTCGAGGAGGTGATGCGCAAGCGTTCCGAGCTCTTCAACAAGGCTTTCTCCCATATTTCCGAGCAGATCGGTCCTATCTATCGCGAACTGACACGGAGCGCAAACTACCCATTGGGTGGACAAGCGTAAGTTGTTCTTTGGCGTTTTCTGAATTTCGCTCACGCTAACCTTGACACATAGCTACTTGGACATCGAGGATTCTGACGAACCCTATCTCGACGGAATCAAGTATCACGCCATGCCCCCTCTGAAACGTTTCCGCGATATGGAGCACCTTTCCGGTGGCGAGAAGACGATGGCGGCTCTTGCTTTGCTTTTCGCCATTCATTCTTATCAGCCATCTCCGTTCTTCGTGCTTGACGAGGTCGATGCCGCTCTCGACAACACGAACGTGGCCCGAATTGCCAACTACATCCACGACCATGCTGCTCCCGGCATGCAGTTCATCGTGATCAGTTTGAAGACCGGATTGTTCCAGAACAGCGAGGCTTTGGTGGGAATTTACAGAGACCAGGTTGAGAATAGCAGCAAGTCCTTGACGCTTGACGTAAGTGATTCATTCATTCGGCGCGTTCCCACGAGTGTATGGCTCATGACTGACCATCTGTCGCAGCTTCGCAAATATACCTGATCGATCGGTTATGGCTCGATCTTCGGGATGTGTAACATAATTGCTTTTCTTGTCCGTTTTCTTTTCTCTGTTTCTACGAAGCCCTTGCTGGTATGCCTTTTAAATCTTGCTACGGATCACACGAGGATATATCAATGGATAGGTAGTTACTGAGGGCAATCAGATGAATGTTTTAAAGCGGGAATCATTCATGGTTCCATTGATTGATGATACGGAATTGACCGCCCTTTTTCTCTGAAAGTGCAATGAAACCTGACATGGTCGTTGTCACTGCTACATTCCCGATCTGTACTGGCTAAAAGCATGGCAGGACAAGCGTTGTTGATGCGGGGAAAGGGAGAATCGGCTTACACGGCAAACTAAAAGAAACGCGACTCCATTGAGCCAGAACCCCGTAGACAATTGGCCCGAATGAACCTGGAAACATATCAATCGCCGACGACAGAAGGTATCCAGATGCAAAGCAAGAGGGGATATCCCGTACACTCTACCTGTTCTCGCCCCCCGGGATGCAACGTCAATATTCAACACCCCGCACGCGACTCCAAACCCGGAAAAATATAAATTTTCGCTCCAATAGATATCATGTCTCAAGATGATCAGCGCCAGACACGATCTGGGATATCAATTGCCGTTGAGGAGAACATGGCGTGCATCTTGAATTTGAATACCCGAGCTCCACGAGCTTATATTGCTTGGTACCTGGCGAAACATGGAGAAAGAGGCCTTTTTTCCCCCAGATGAAAGATGATTGTACCGATATTTGTTGCTGCTGCTGCTGCTACAGTCGCCGCAGTTCCCACACCGGATGGCGCTTCAACTTCAATGATTGCGGTGGGTAAAACCGTGCCTCGAAATGCAGGAGCTCCCGTTTTGCATCCGTTTGTGTCATTCTCGATAGAGTTTGCGTTCTTTCCTGATTTTGCAGGTACGAACAACAGTCGTGGCTTCCCCTCGTTTCACTAAATAACGTCTTCAGGAAACCTCTCGCACCCAAACCTCTTCTCAAACCAGCTCCTCGATAACCTTGCCGACATCCAAGGCGTCAAGCCATACATCCGCGTCGGTGGAAACACTCAGTCAGTAACTTATGCCCATTGCTCCTGCGAAGACAGCCGGATCTAACCTTCCTCGCCAGGGACTACGCACTGTATGACCCGACCCTCACGACAGCCACCAATGGCACCGTCATCCCCAGCCGATCCCCGGATTACCCGTACATCCTCTTCATCGGGCCGTCGTACTTCGAGTCCTACTCGACCTGGCCGTCCACCAAGTTCATCCACGGATTCAATCTGGGTAAGAACGGCTCCGCCGGACTGGACACCCTGACGGCCACCGTTCCGCTGGCCTGTCAAGCCCTTCGGGGCGGAAAACTTGCCTACTGGCAGCTGGGCAACGAGCCGGACCTGTTCAAGACCTCTGCGCAGGGCATCGTGAGGCCGTCCAACTGGACGGAGCGGGATTTCGTGGAGGAGTGGTTGGCCAGAACCCGAATCATCAAGAACACGCTGGCCGAGAGCTGTCCGGAGATGCTGGAGGAGGCGAAGTACAAGTACATCGCGCCTGCGTTTGCAGGTGTCACGAATAGTTTGAACCCGGTCGTGACGTGGAGGGAGGGACTCAACGCCGATCACAACATTGCGCTTAATTCCGAGCACAAGTAAGTCGAGTTTGTGATCTCTTCCAACACGATCTTGCATGGAACTGACCATTGGTGAAACCCCAGTTATATCGGTGGCGCGACCCAACCAGGCGTCACCCTCCAAAAGACCCTGATGAACCACACCTCCACCGTGCAAAGCGTCGCCAAGCACGTCAACGTCTCCCAGATCCTTTCGTCGGAGGGCCTCACCCCTCACATCCCCTACATCATGGGCGAGACCAACTCGCTGTACAATCAAGGCGCGCCGGGCCTCTCCAACGCCTTCGGCGCGGCGCTCTGGGGCGTCGATTTCAACCTCTACCTCGCCTCGCAGAGTATCCGGCGCTCGCACATGCACCAGGGACTGGATTACCGCTACGCATCCTGGCAGCCGATCCAGACCGCCAAGACCACCGTCGGCACCAAACCCCCTTATTACGGGAACGTCATGGTGGCCGCGATGCTCCAGGGCGGAGACGACGTGCGGGTCGTCGATCTGCCGCTTCCGCGCGATACGGAAGCCGCGTATGCGGCGTACGTCCATGGGAAGCTTGCCCGGATCGCGGTGATCAACATGGTCGAGTATAATTACACGGCGACCGAATCGGAATCGACGAGTGCGGCAGGTGCGCAGAGGCCGTCGGCGACCTACGCATTCCAGGTTCCGTCGGGGTCGAAGAAGGTGTCGGTTCAGCGGTTGATGGCGAATGGGAGCAATGCCATCACGGGGATCACCTGGGATGGATGGTCGTACAACTACGAATTAAAGGGCGGGCAGCCGGTGCGGCTGCACAACGTGACGGTCGGGGAGACGGTGGTGGTGGGAAAGCATGGGGTGGTGAAGATCGAGGTGCCGTATTCGAGTGCGGTGATTTTGAATGTCTGATTGAGAAGTCACTGGAGTTGAGAGAGTATAGCTACGGCCAGTCCAGTTACGGTGGATCGATCTTTCATGCTGGTGGATATGTACAGGGTGTTCGCCTCGAGTCATTGTCCCTTGTTGGGTTTACATTCATGATTATTTCTATCCGATAGGATCTTCGTCCTGGATGTTTCACCGCGTGAACCTAGTCACTCTGTGGATTGACGAGAACATCGAAAGTAGATGGAGAGGCAAGATACAGAGAAAACGACTCGGTTGACTCCATTGTCATCAACACCATCAAGCCAAAGAGAAACAGCCGATCAACATTTATTTATGTATCCGAATGTATGACAAACTTTCTCCAGATCCTCTAACCTATGGATGTGCATCCAGTCGCATCCCCTACCCTGAGGGATAGTGAGGGTTTTGTGGTCTTTCCCAATCAAGGACCATACAGCGAAGTTGGGGACACCCAGCAATGCAGGAAGAAGAGAGTACGATCTATGCACTCCCCCTGTGGATGTTGCACAGCATGATAGCGATCTCTGATTCATCCGGGACTAGACTACTCCGATCAAGTAAATGAATGCCTACAAAAAGCAATAGGAAGCATAAATAGTTCTTCGGTCTCGTCTATGCGTATGCGTACCCTAACCCTTAGGATCTAATCCGGACTTCGTGTCTTGCGAGCTTCAAGGACCTTCGCTGCAGCAATATTGCAGTATATTGCCAGTAGGTAGGCGATCCAAAAGGGCATAGATCAAATCGGAATGTTCCCCGCAACCCTCAGTCGAAGCCCAAT
The DNA here is from genome assembly GCA_027569715.1 of Hamigera avellanea. NCBI lineage: Eukaryota > Fungi > Ascomycota > Eurotiomycetes > Eurotiales > Aspergillaceae > Hamigera > Hamigera avellanea. The sequence goes on along the minus strand of JAPDKU010000053.1, from coordinate 23,477 downwards.
TTGAAGTTATTGGCATAAAGGATGATTGATGCATTTACCTTTTTCTCGATTAAGTATTCACCGTCTTGGATTACTATATACTAGACAGTGTCGATATCGAGGGGAAAAAGAAGCGCTTCAAGTCGGTCTCAGTAAATGTGGCCTCCATTTCGCCTCTGGTTCCCATTGAATCCTTAATCAGGAAGTTGAATTGCTGGAGCCTGGCAGGGTCATGCCCGGCACGGGTTAATACTTGGTAGTCGTGGCCGGAGTAGATCCAAGCTCGAATGGACCACTTGGAATTCGCGAAGTAATTCACCGGTTAGACGCGCGGTGGCAAAATCTGGGGGGAATAAATCAGGAGATGTTCGGGCTGAACTATGAAACTTGGATCTCGCATAGTACGTACGGAGTACCAGGTAAGTACTCAATGAAAGTACTTCCTGATAAAGCCGACCATCCAGCCTAATGCGGACGATTGCTCTTTTCAGCCTGGCATTCACTGCCAAGGGAAGAAGCTCGGGCTTTTCCAAGCACAATAGTCGATAAACTCGGGCGTCACTAGATGGAGCTGCTCACCGATCGGCGCTCGGTAATACTCGTAGAGATAACTAATTCCACTGGAAGCGGTGCCATCAGCCAGAGGAATAACGTAGAAGTCTAGAAGAGGCTGGACCCATCCACAACTCATCGCGTACTGTATCTCCAAGATATAAATGAGAATAAATCTCTTGAAAAATGAAACGTCACTATAGCTGCAGGAGCTCGGACATTCACCTCAACTCATGCATTTATGGCTGCATGTCTTGGGACATGTGGACATTAATAACAGCAACATGCGCCAGCTGTCATATCTCAGTACCCTATGATCTTAACGTTAGTTACTGTGGAAGACGTCCCTTTGGCGGACAACTCGACACCGGTTTTACCTCGTTAATATGCGCTTCATAGACCTGACGGCGCACATGACATCTGGGCGCATAAGCAGTTGGTCTTGCGAATGCAAGCTACTTCCCGGAAGTCCTCATAACGGGTATCACTGCAGACGCCTCGCCCGTAGGTGGCGCTTCAGTATTTCTGTCTCGATGACTAGGGTAGTCAGGATCAGTTCGCCGAGGAAAACCCAGAGACAAGGATTCGTTCCACAAGAAATGGTAGAGTTTTTCCCCGCAAAAAGCAAGGGGGCGTTCTTTTTATATATATATATATTTTTTTTTGAATCTCCTTTTTCAGGCGGGCCTTTTGTCTTCCTCTCATAGCAATCCATTCGTGACATGCGTAAATTTATAGTCTCTTACTTCTGTTGCTAGCTTGCCCGCTTGCATCGTCGATTCGGGACGTCCCTGAGATCACTGGTACTGGTACCAGACAGCAAGCATCCAACTTCAAAGCCAGGGAGGTAGCACAGACGGCGTTCTACAGACGTCAGTCGGGCAGGCAGAGGACTGTGCGCTGCATTCTTCTGAATCTGGGACGGTCGACGAACAGGGATCTCTGACCAATAGCATCTTGGCCGGATAAGTTCTCCGGGGACCAATCAACTTCCTTGTCAATCGTGCAAGCCTCCAGCGGTACGGAGTACTGTGGGTACCGAAGCTCGGCTTGGTGGACCTTGCGTCGATGTCAACGCATCCTCGAGGCGGACCACGAAGACACTTTGCTGTTGCAACTCGACTCCAAGCTCCCCGGATCGTTCTTTATATCGACAGGATTAATTTCCATCAGCTACTCTTAGACAATATTTGTATATCGCACATGTATTCTGCGACGGCAACAGTCAATCAATATGCACTTCCCATGCGGTACTGGCAGACCTGGCAGTCCGATGTTGCATCGGGATTGGTCAAGTTCAAGCGCGGGCCAACGCCCTGTATGTACGAGTCCAGGTCCTGGCCACACGTGCTGCCGCTGGGGGGATCGAAGAGGGCGAACTCGCGCTGGTCGCAGCGCACTTGAAGACACCGAAGACCAGCATGGAACCCATCAGGTAATTGAATGGATTAAGCCAGTAAATCCAATATCTCCAGACTTCAGAGGACCTTTATTTGGCTATACGGTACCAAAACGCCGCAAAACGAGACGAGCGTGCCAACTGAATCTGGATGTCGCTGACAGATGACCGCAACGATCAACATCGAACAGAACTTTGATGCTCTGTTGCCCGCAACTTTTCTTGACAGCGGTATGAGTCAAAGTTCTGCAGATTTGGTATAAATAAACCAGACAATCTCAGTGGCAGGAGATGGCATCCGAGTGGGTCCCAGTATGGCCCTAGTGTGCTTGGAGTCATTATTGCGAGGCGGAGCTGAGTTAGAGGGACTGAATGGGCGCTGATCAATTCATTCTGGAATCTGGAGATTCTGGACACTGAACGTCCGTGTTCAGGACAATCTCGGTCGGAAATCTCACTGCGCACAGTGGCAGTGGAAACACTGCCAAGGCCTGTCAGTTGAATTGTCCCGGGACGCTCCATTCTAAATTGATGAACAGCTTCAAATTATTTCTGTGGTACACCAGCACTCAAGTTGGGATCTGGCCAACGACGTGAGTTTGAAAGACCTGCTGTTGCATTTCAGGAACCAGTGTGCCCTATAACTTCGTCTCCAGTGATTAGTAGAGTGACTAGAGTCAAGTAAAAAACGGCTTGCTAAAAGCACCGTTGGAAGCTGGGACGACGTGAAGGGGGATTGCGCTTTGACTGCTGCTTGAACCTTCGATAATTGGATGTTACCAATAGGGAGGACAAGCCCCGGTTTGCCCGGAATCGGTTTCCCGTATCTCCGCGAACTAAATTAAGGACCCTGGACTGTACGTTGCTTTGTGGTGGGTGATATTGCGTGACCCTTCAATTTTTCCGTATAGGCTCTATTTGGCCATCTCAAGCCGGAAGAAATATCTGCCTGTCAGACGGCATGGACCAGTGCGAGACAGAAAGCGTCGTAGAGGTGGGAAGGGAGAAGCAAGGTAAACATGCGTGCTTCGTGGAGAATTGCTTCATGAGTTGATATCGATGGCGAATCAGACATGACAGTCGTATTGGAGTGGAAAGTAGCTTATTCGACGGGGATGTCTTTCTGCAGGAAAAGACTCCCGAGTGGATCGTGTTGGCCATGGCACCTCAACCACGCTATCAGCCCCCCTGAAAGTGGCTTTTGATCGTCGTTATGTACTCGATCGCTGCATCGTTATTTGATGAGTGGCTTTTTCTTAGCAACAGATCAGATCATCCTGACTGGTGAATCGAACAGACCTGACTTTGTTGATGCAGGCTTTCAAATCCCGTATGGAATATCCAGCTGGCGGTCAGAACATGCTTCGTCGCTTCCAAGTTTTCAGGATAGACTTGATGGGCCCTGCTGTATGGAGTATATATTGCTTTATATGTTATCCTCACAGCACCATATGTGGAAATTCGGCAATAACAGCCAACATTTCTCTGGTAACAGGTTGAAATAACGATGCACTCCTCAGCTCATATCACGCATCCTGATTGGATCGGATTTCTATTTCGGTGGGGGGGTGATCGGTTCTGCTCGGCTTTGAGCGGTGCTCCCAGAACGAGCAAGATAAGTCGTAGGCTGGAGAGAAGTGGTGAGGCCGATTGCTTTTTTATCATTAAGATATTATCAATCCGGAGCATCGGTCGTCCAATCGGGAACTCCCTTTGATCACTTGATCGTCGTATGGAGAGTTTGGAACAGGTACCCTGTTTCCCCGGGTTGACTTGAGTTTATTTTGTGGCCTTCTCCTTTTCTCGAGTCCAGAATGCGTAACCCTGATATGTACGGAGTATGGCAGTTTAGGCCGATACACTCTCTGGCGCCCGATCCGACCTGCAACGTAATAGTCTAATGCAATGCATGGCCATAGGTCACTCTTCGTGTGCTTCTCTGTCTGTGCTTGTGGTCGCCGTCTTCCTTACATTACCTGTATGGAAATTGTACCGCCACAAGGAACTGTATGCCAGTATGTGCAGGCATTATTGTCTGGGGATGTCTGTAGATCAGTTCTGGATTTAGTTTCTGGCATCGAGAAGTTCTCTGGGGGTATCGTACTTTTCGCATGATCGGTTGCGTTGCTTTTTTCCCTTCGTCAATATATCTTGCATGCCCCGACCCATCTTCGGTTGTCAGCTTACATTAGTTCAAAGCGTCAAGTTCTTCCTTGACTTGCGATCACTTTTGAATCTTTTGACCAACAGCCCTAGCATTCCAGATGGGCCTGTGATGCCTTCGCGACAGTAGACCGTTGAGCGATATCTCCATACCAATTGCTCTCTCTGCTTGCCTGTCGATTATCTCGACTCATCGCTCCAGCCTTTAGGAAGGCCATTCTGAGACTTGCAGTCTGAGTCACTCCAGCTCATAGTGCTAGTTTCGGTGATTTCAGCATATAGTATGGAGGCTGTGCAACAGTCTGCTACAATGGGAAACGGGGAGCATGGTCCAATGCTTTCGTATGATGAGATGTTGAACCAGACGCGGTCAATGGTATTGCACAACCCGCGACTGAATAACAAGGAGTTAGCTCATTTGTTCTCAACAGCAGGCCATGTCCATCGAGACAAGAACCTTTGATTTTCCTTACCCTCATTTCGCCATGATATACATTGATCAGAATGGAGAGATTGGCGTGGAGGTCTCCGCCTCAGTCGCAGGCTTTGACGGTACAATTTTCACCGAAGACGTCAGAGAAAGCTTTCTCAGAACCGTATCTTTGGGGACTCGTCCCGATTTGCAGAGCATGTCTGGTGAGTGAAACGCATCGTGAGGGACTGTTGCAGAAGCAGAAACTGAGGAAACTCTGTTTTGTCACAGGCTCCGTTAGCCATAACATAAACGAAAGACGACTCGTGCCTGAGAGTCAGACGGGCTTCCAGGCCAACCCGGGGTGGTGCCAAACCGGAATGCCAAACCCCAGGCAGCTCATTCCTTGCGAATGGCAATCGCAGCATAGCAAGCGCCAGAAGCGAAGTATGAAAGGTATGAACTCACAAAGGAGTTTATCAGGGTCTAAGCTGGGAACATCAGCTTCGGCGGCCCCAAGCCGCACGATCAGACGGTGCGTCCTGCATGTGGGAGAGAAGGATCTCTTGCGGCAGTATTACGAGAAAGGATTCGAGAACTTCCAGCAGCTGAATTGCAGAGTCATCGCCAAAGCCTTCATAAAGCTCGTGGAGCCTCGAAAGCAGGTGAACCATCCGTACAATGGAAAGAAAGCAGCCTTGGGGTCGTCCAACCAGCGGGCCGATCCTGAGCTGACCAAGCCCAGATGGTGGCCGGCAGGCGTCACCCACAAAGAACCAGACCATCTCATCAAACCTGGTAAGCACCTTCCCGTTTCCATCTTTGGCACGTGCTTAGCCAGTTCAACTGATCTTTGACGTAATAGAGAGAATCCGTCTTCTGGTGCATATCCTCTGCGAGCTAAGCGACAGTCATGGAATCACTGCTGAGAAACTCAAGGAGGCTGGTCTTGATGTAAGGCGGCAGATCAGTCCACCTGAGCGCTTGAGAGTTTTGGACGAAATCTACTACGTTCGACAGATGGAAGAGTCTTTTCTGAAGGGAGAAATCGGTATGTCTTCGAAGATCTCCGCGGAGGAGCCGTTCACTGACATCAACCTTCAACAAGATGCGGAAACCTCGATATATGTAACCGAGACGTATCTGGCCGAAGCACCCATGGAGGAAGTTGAATGCGACCATCCTCAAATCCCGTCTCCTCCAGCCATCACCGCCAAGGAAGATCCATCCAGTCCCGAGGAAGACCGATACCAAAATCACCCTGCATGCGACGATGGCCTCTCGTCGATGAACAGTCTAAGAAGCGGCATTATGTCCGCGAGAGACGAGCGTGGCCTACCTTGCGTGGAAGATGCTGGTCAGCTCCAACACTCCACGGATCAGAATTACTCTCTCTTGGGAACTCCAGGGTCTTCCGCACCTAACAGCCGGGCAAGCCCCTCCGCCAGCAGCGTTTCTTCGTTTTCCTCAGATGCAGACTCATCCATGACCTCGACGAGCGGGCCATCCGCAGCACCTATCGTCCCCGAGGAAAGCCAGTTCACCGGAACCTCGAGCACGCCCGGATACTTCGCTCAGCCATTCATGGTTCCCACGGCTGGACAGTCAACGAACTCGGGGTACTGGAATCATTCGGCTTATGCGCACGCACAGTCTGCGTATCACCATAACTACTGACCTAACGCTCTAATGGATCTTTGACTTGCACTGGTTGCGTCAAGTCATTGATCTTTCTTCCTTGGGTTGCCTTCTCTCTTATTATGGTTTTTTCTTTTTTTCTTTTTTCTTTTTTCTTTTTCTTTTTTTTTGGCCTTCTCAAGACTGTAATACTCTTCTGCTTCTTCTCCTTCCTAATGTTTTACTCTTGCTGGCGTTGAGGGTTAGAAATATGGATATCTGGGTCAACTGACTGGAGTATGTGGAGGAACAATCTTGTTTAGATGAGTTGTAACTCGTCAATTCACTGTTGGGATCTTCGAACTTTTTGTCACTCGGGGAAAGTTACTTGCTCCTCGTGTAAGCAACATAGTATGAGGGCGAATCAAAGGCTGTTCGGGGTGCATCTTACAATGGTAAACCCGAAGGAACTGTAGTGGGGGCGGGCTTAGATCTAAATAGGCCAAAGTGACCCGGTGACCTTGGATGATCTTGAAAGGAACTTGAATGGAAATTTTGAATTGCAGATGATTAAGGTACAGACTCAGAACTCGGCTGCTGAGTCCGCGAAAACAGCAAAACGAGACTCCTGAAAAAGAAAAAAAGCTTGCCCCATACACATCATGACAGTACGTTCTCATTTTCCGGGGAAGCATGAGCCTTCCAGACCAAAGCAAATTACCAAATCGAAGACAACAGATCTAAATAAACGCTACCAGGTTGTAGGATGGTGATAATCACACAACCCCTCTCGCTCAAAGAAATGATTCGTGGTTGGGCAGGAAAAGAGCGTAGTCATACGGGAGGTCCCAATACCAACATTCCTCCTTCAGCTCGTCCCTCGCCTCCTCCACCAGTCTCTTCTCCGCGTCGCCGTAGAGAGACTGGCCAACAACCGCAACCTTTCCAACCTCCTTGAAAAGTTGAGCGACCACGACGACGTGCTGGGTGCCAGCTTTGGTGTTGTCACAAATGATCAGACCCTTTGCACAAACGGTGGTCACCATGATGCGAACTGTGCACAACATGGGAAGGCTGGAGAGAATGAGTCTAACGGCATCCCGGTGCTGCCGCATGTACGCCACGGAATGGGGAGTGTAAACGATATGTTTGATGCGATACTTGGGGATACGATTAAGGGTCTTCGAGGGATCAGAGTACTTCAGCATGTATCCCCATCCGATCGCATCAAAGGCGAAGTGGCTGAACAGGACCTGCTGGACCTCATCGTGGATCTGCTTGTTGACCATCAGAAGGCGGAGATAGTTAGGGTCCGCCCCACGCCAGACGAAACGTCCATAGTGATAATGATACGAACGAAGTGAATGACCCAGACGGATCACTTCACGATCGAGAAAGTAGTCATCACTGCTACCGATCGCCATGTAGAGGATGCGCTGACGGATTTCATATGGCAGATCCATAAGGCGAAATGGAGGAGTGTCGTCGATCTCATCCTCGACAGGCTCGAGAGGCCGCCAGAAAGGCGAACGAATCCACGAAGGACGCACAAGCTTGGGATCGCTCAAGTACTTAGCATTCCAGGCGTGGATCAGCTCGGGGGTTGCGGCAATGGGGCAGTCAATGATGAAGTACCGGGGCCGTGGCATATTGACTTTATTGCCTTGCCTGTCCTGTTGATGTTCTTTCAGAGGTTGAACGAGACAAATAAAAGACGTGTTGATACCGAGACTTACGGTAGACTAATCTCAGGATATGAAGTCCTTGGAAGAGTCTGGTAAACAGGATTTCTGTCTGGCCCAGAACCCGACCGTGCCAAACGAGAAAGTGAATTGAATCGGTTGGTCAGACTGCGTTCATTGATCCCTGGAGGACCCCGCTGGAGTAGATGCCTATAGACAGACGCAAGATCAGAGGGAAACAGACCGGACGACTTTCCTCTGATATTGAATCATCGAAAGCTGTGTAATGCTTGCCCAGGTGTTTGGATCCTGCATGTTTCGAAAGTTCCTCCTGTGCATTGCGTACAGTTATCGCTTCCTCATTCGGAAGATGTCAATCGGGTAGCCACGATGAGGCCGTGATACCACAACCGATCTTGGAAGTATCCATGGATGTATATCGATGGCAGCCGGAAGGAAGAAGGTTCCCTCCAATCTCTGTAGGTAACGGCTACCTAACCCAAGGACAAGCATCAGACCAAATCCACCACATCCACTTGTCCATGTGGCCAGGCAAACGTCGGATTGGGAAGCCGTGACCCAACTCAGTAAACCGGCGGTCCGGCGGTCGGGTCAAGTGGAGCGCGCCACAAGCCGTGTTTGGCTTGTTTGCTCATTTGTCCCCAACATTGCGGCAGATCTGAGGCCTGGACGCGAGTCGGCGCGACAGCTTAGTAGCAGCCAACCATGAGCTCCATCGAGAGCACACCTTGCAACGACATCCTCACAATTGTCCTCAACATCCTCCATCACACCTTCGCCCCCCGCACATTTTTGGGTCTTGTTACTCACATCGCTGGTTGCATGGGATCATGCGCTCTGGACGGTGAATCAGACTGGATGATTCTCTTTATCCGAACCCTTGGTTGCCGAGTTCGCCTCAGTAATCATTCGCCTTCGCTGTTGACTATGTGAGTACTCGTCCACACTTGCGATAAGCTTCCTAGAAAATTGTTTCCCCTCCCCCTCCCACTTCAGTGTTGTTCTATAAACTTCCCTTGCCCCTGCACATCTCGTTTTCTTGAATCCGAGGAGGCGTTTTATTTTTTTTTTGCCGGTTGATATTATTGTTCTTTGTGCACCCAGTCTACCGCCGCAACTCTGTCTTCCAGATACTCCGCAGAGTGGTCGCGCTAGATTGCGTCGATCCACACCAAACAATAACCATGGGGATACTGACATTTGGGCGTTTTCTCAGTCGTCCTTACCATCCTTATAACCGAGACGGGCCCACGATTTTTTCATTCCAACAGAAGTTACTCATGGACGACGCGGGCTTCCACGGGAGAAGCAATTCAAATCTCACCATGGGGGACTCCCTTGCACCCGAGGCAGCCACAACGGCTGCAGACGCGCTCCTTGACACAGACGAACTCGCAGTTCCCACGGATGGCTCTTACTCGCCGTCTTCAACGCCGGGAAGGCTATCACGGAATCATTCCTTTTCCAATAGCAGTTCGTATCAGGAAGACTGGGAGACTTTTCCGCCCCTTGACAAGCTCACCGTTTTCGACCTGCTCGACAATATCGCAATATCGCAAAGGCTGGAAAGGTGGCAACAGGCTCTGAATGCACAGAAGGAGCTTGTTAAGAGGCAACGCGAGAAGCTGAAATCCACCTCTATGCATGCCAAGGACCGGGTCATGGGAGAGTGGAAGAGACGTGTGCCTACGGCGGATGAGCAACTGGACAAGTACCGCCGACGGATGAAGGACGGTGTCGAACGACTGGGCAAGCAGTGGAACAAGACAGCTACAGTTACCTTGCGGGAGAAGGTTTCCTTCATCGCCGGTGTCCTCAATATCTTCATCAGCGGCTATCTGATCGGAGCTTACCCGGAGTACTTTCACATTTGGTATAGCGCGCAACTGGCATATTTCATGCCCATTCGTTTCTACTCATATCGCAAGCGGGGCTATCATTACTTTCTGGCGGACCTTTGCTATTTCGTCAACATGCTTTTGATGCTAAGCTTCTTTGTCTTCCCCAACTCGAAGCGACTGTTTATCAGTTCATATTGCCTCGCATTTGGGAACAATGCTGTCGCAATCGCGATGTGGCGGAATTCCATGGTCTTCCATAGCATGGACAAGGTTGTCAGGTAAGACGCTGCTCTTTAGTCTTCAGTTAGCGATTTCGGCTCTTTGGCTAACAATCTCTTGGCAGCCTGTTCATCCACATCATGCCTCCAGCGGCCCTTCATTGCCTTGTGCATTTGACTCGGGTGGAAACGCTCAAGGAAAAGTTTCCGGCAATCTATCACATCAAGTTCAGTCAACCTGGATCGCCAGAGCATTACGGTCTTGGATCTATGATGATCTGGGCCACCGTGCCTTATGTGGTCTGGCAGTTGTCCTATCATTCCTTCATCACTGTTCGCCGTGCCGAGAAGATTGCTGCTGGGCGTCCGACCAGTTTCACTTGGCTGCGCAAATCCTACGCCAAGAGCTGGATCGGGAAATTCGTCCTGGGCCTTCCCGACTCGTTACAGGAGCCTGCTTTCATGGTGATTCAGTACATGTACGCATTGCTGACGATGATTCCGTGCCCCCTCTGGTTCTGGTACAAATGGGCCAGTTCCGCTTTTTTGTCGGCTCTCTTCATCTGGAGTATCCATAACGGTGCGACTTACTACATTGACATCTTCGGCAAACGGTTCCAGAAAGAACTCGAGGAGTTGAAGAAGGACGTTGCACGGTGGCAAGCTTCCCCGGAAGGTACTACGAGCCCACTTTTGGTACCGGACTCCACTTCCGCCACGGGTACCCGCATTCTGGACGATTCGGCGCGCCTTGAATCCGACAAAGCGAGTCTCGACCGAATTCCTCTTCTCGATTCCACAATAGCAGCAACTGGCGTTGAAGGCAACAACCACGCAGGCGACTGTGCAGTGCGAGAGAGGAAGCAGTAGGATTTCGGTCTTTCTTTTTTACCGATGATACCCCTTGAGCACTCATTCTTATTGGCCTACTGAGACTTTCGAGCCTCCATTTTCTTTTGTTGAGAGAAGAACCTTACGACCCTGTCGGTCTGCTTTTGGATTTCATTGCATTGTGCCTTGTTGCAACTCTAGCACTCTGGTGTTTTTGTCCTTATGCTTCCGGGGGTTGTTGGTTAGATTGATCATGAATTGATGCATGACTGCCTGATGATTATACAGTATTGCGAACGCTTGTCATTCTTTATCCCTACCAATGATGTTTATTCATACAGCGACTCTAATTTAATGACACGTCAACTCAAATAGTATATAGTATATCGCTTTTATTTCATCGAAGCAGTTTGTTTTTAGGGACATCGAACAGACTAGATTGTTTGAAGTCTTTTCAAGGAGGCATCGCTCTAGTAGGAACTACTATTGACCCTCCCCAAAAGAGCTACTGTGGTCGCCCGAAGTGCACATTTTCTGACAAGCGCAATGCGAAACCATCTGCTTGAAGTGATACTGATATCGATCTGCACCGATCAAAGGCCCGAATCTTGCTAGAAATATAGAACAGTATTGCGTAGCTTACCCCTGTACTGTTCCACAGAGGTTCTTCCGGGGAGGAGGGTACCATAATACGATAGCAAGGATGCTGCAGTTTTCCAAAGTTGCTCTATTGCGTCTCACCCTCGTCAGATAGCGATTTAACTCCGACGGCGATTTAAACCCCGAGGTCCGTTGAGGTCACGTGAAAAAAGTAGCACCCTCAAGCGGTGCGGGCATCGGAGATGACTACTTACATCACGACACATCACCGCATTATTGTTTTGGAGCGACTCCATATCCGCCTTGACTCGATACGAAAGCGTGGGCAAATATATATCCAAAACCTACCACGTTGTTGCGCTTCACTATTCTTCTCGCTCGCTCTCTCGAGCATTCCTTGTCTCAGAGACTTCCGTAATGTCCGTCACAATGAGATCGGCTAGACTGTTGCGCAACACATCGGCATTGCGGCCAAACTTGGTTGGTGAGTATCCCCTGTTACTAAATCTTGCATCTCCTGTTGGGACTGACTTGACTCATATAACAGCCCGACCACGCTACTCTGGTGCATTGGGCGCTGCCTCCGCTGCAAACCTGCGCCTGAACGGCAGAGGTCTACCATCCCACTTGCAGGCCCTGGCGATCTTGGTTCCTCATCAGCGCGGCTATGCCACCGAGTCATCCACGTCTACCTCCACATCTTCAGAATCGTTTCCTCCTCCAGGATTCAATTCGCAGCAAGCCAAGAAACCGATCACTGAGGAACCGAACAATGCATCGAAATCGGCTGCCGCAAAGGATGGTAACCAGTCTGTCGGGTCAAAGTCTGAATCCTCAGCTGCCTCGCAAAACAAGCCCGAAAACAAGTCTAAATTGAATGAACTGGGTGCAGCCAAGGCAGCTGTAGCAGAAGACCAGCAGCGGGTGCCAGACGACAAGAAGGAGCCGAAGGAGAAGAAGTTGACGATCGGGCAGAAGATCAAGAAAGAAGTACAGCACTATTGGGATGGAACCAAGCTTCTCGCTACAGAAGTTAGGATCAGTACAAGATTGGTATTGAAGATGGCAGCGGGGTATGAGCTGAGCCGGAGAGAGAACAGACAGGTTCGTTGAATCTCCGAGTTCTTCTAGATTCTGGACATCCGGCTGATTTGTTTTATGTCTACAGCTCCAAAGAACGGTGAAGGACTTGGGCCGTCTGGTTCCATTCTCGGTTTTCATTATCGTTCCTTTCGCCGAGTTGCTACTTCCCGTGGCTTTGAAATTGTTCCCCAACCTTTTGCCTAGTACTTACGAGGGACAGAAGGCCCGGGAAACCAAGGCCATGAGCCTTCGGTCGACGCGCAAGGAAGTGTCGACTTTCCTCCAAAACACCTTGAAAGAGACCGGTCTTCCCTTGACTGCCGCTACCGTCAAGAACGAAGAATTCGCCGAGTTCTTCAAGAAAATCAGAACAACCGGAGAAGCCCCATCGACCGAGGATGTCATCAAAGTTTGCAAGATCTTCAAGGATGATTTGACCTTGGACAACCTGTCCCGTCCCCAGCTGGTCGCCATCTGTAAATACATGAACCTCAACTCGTTCGGAACTGACGCCATGCTCCGTTACAACATCCGTCACCGCATGCGCCAGATCAAGCGTGATGACCGTGCCATCTTCTACGAGGGAGTCGACTCGCTTTCTGTTCCCGAGCTACAGATGGCTTGCGCCTCCCGTGGTATTCGCACACACGGCGTGTCACCTGCCCGTCTGCGTGAGGATCTTTCCATGTGGCTGGACCTTCGTCTCAAACAAGGTGTCCCGTCTACTCTCCTGGTCTTGAGCAACGCATACCAGTATGCGCAAGGCAGCAAGGAATCCGAGATGGCATCGCAGATCGAGGCGCTTCAGTCCGTGCTGTCCAGTATCCCTGAGGAGTTGTTCCACGAGATCGAACTCGAGGTCCACAACGCCGAGGGTGCTGCTACTAACAGACAGCGTCTGGAGGTCATCCAGGAGCAGCAAGAACTGATCGAGGAAGAAAACGCGCAGAACAGCGTCAGCGAGGAGAAGGGTGTGACGGCGCCCAAGGATACCGAAGACATCGATGACAAGGAGGAGAACAAACTCGAGTCCACTTCTGAAAAGAACGAAAAGCAATCCAGCGAGGCGTCGGAAGCCGCGCAGGAGGGCGAAAAGGCCGAACAGACAGAAGAGAGAGACGGGAAACAAGCAGCGGAGAAGAAGGGCGAGAGCTCGCAATAGAGTCCTCCCGCTTTGGTCTTCTGATGATTGTGCAATATAGATCTCCCTTTTAATTTCGTTACGGTCATTTGTATCATCATTCAACTTCACCATGTGTCTTAACCGGGTCAATAGACTTTTTCTTGTTTTTGTCGGCCATCTGTGTATTATGCTATGACGCTTCCTTGGATTCGTTGAGGACCTTCTTTGTTCTTTTTCCCTTTTGTTACTTTTGCTTCTTTGATCCTTTCGATGCATTCCACTCCCCTTTCTGATCTTTCTCCAGAACACCAACCAGAACAAGTGTCTCCTTTGAAGATGGTGAAGATGTACTCGTCTACCTCTCCTCTGTTAGCTCATGTTGTGTTTACGTATCATCTCAGGATTCTGATTGGAGCCGGTAATCAGCCATTGGGGGTTATATGTTTTGGAGAAGATTACTATATATAGCAGAGAAAGGTAGCTACCTAGCTTGTTGTGTCAGGTATTACTTAGGAAAGTCACGAAATTTCTTGAATGACCTCTACCGAGTAATTTGGTGTAACTGAAACGGCAAGAACCTGCCATGCCCAGATATTGCTACTGCCAGATGATGTCATACTCTTGCTCAACAACTTCATTAAGATCCATTCTATTTAACCATCACACCGTCACATAGGTGAAACTATTTGAAGAAGGCGACCGTGATATTATTATGCGATAGCAAATTATAATCATCCGGCAAGAGGCATGGTTTGCCTAGGCGAGAAGCAAGAGTTGGCGTTCCTGCATCCAGTGAGCACGGCAGCTGACCCGGCCTGTAGACAATGGCAACCTCCCCCCAATCTAAGTAACGAGACTAATCGCTAACCTCGGCAAAGGACCATGCTGTGAGCACATCCCTTTCTGGTTTGTCGGTGTCAGTGTCTATAAAGTTATGGTCACTGCTATAAATATCATATAATTTTATTTATTGCGATGAGGTGCCAACTTCCCCAGATTCTCCTGCGCACGACTCGCGGCTTCGGCACCACTAAGAGATCTGCATCGCAACGCTTCTGCCCTGATTCGAATTCGACTTCGACCGGGGGTTTCACGATGCCACGCCTTTCTCCTTTGTCTGCGGTTTGCCATCCACAACCCCTTTTTCTTGTCTGAAAATATTCTGAAACACGGCACGATTATTCTGATCCCGTGCGCTTTGCGATCCATGGATCAGCTTTCGAGAATCATATGCCTCAATCGGATCTTCATTTGAGTGACGTAGCTGACGGTTGGCGACTCGCAGCAAGCAATTGATCGGCTGAGATCCTACGCTCCGCCGGAGACAAACTATGGGTCTGTGCCTTTGACGAGACGAGCGGCGGTCTTGGTTCTGCTTTACGCGGATCCGAAGGGAGATCTGAGGGTTGTGCTGACGATCCGGGCAAAGACCCTGAGTTCATGTGAGTAGTTTTTCTGGATTGTCTAGACTCCTGGGCTACCGCGTTGCGTTTAGTCTGTATGGATTCTAAATGCAACGGAAGGGCGTTCAAGCTAATCAAGCCATGTCTGTTACCTATGAAGTTAGACGCCGGACAGGCCGCATTACCAGGAGGTAAGCTTACAAGTCTCATCGCATACGGTTACACAATGCTATCTCTTTATGCATATCATATTGAAATTCCGCGCCACTTTGATCAGGCAAAGCAGACTCGTTGGAAGAGACACCGTTCGAGACCGCACGGCGCGAGGCACGTGAGGAAATAGGCTTGCCAGATATCGGCCAGCAGCTTCCTCATCCCTTCGCCGTCGAGCATCTCTGCGAGTTGCCGGCAAATCTTGCTCAAACGGAATTGGTGGTACGCCCTTGCATCGCGCTTTTGCATTCATTCGACGAGACGACCGGCCAAAACGCAGACCCAGAAACGTCGTTGATACCGAAACTTGACGCTAGAGAGGTGGCGGCCGTGTTTACGGCGCCGTTCCGCAATTTCTTGCTCATGAGGGATGAGCATGGTGGTGCGGGAGACCCAAGCGATTGGTATCAGGGGGCCTGGACGGAGTGGCACGAATCTGACTGGCGCAGTAAGTTCAGCATCCCGGATTATTGGAGAAGAAATACCCGTTCGCTTGGGCTTATCTCAGAGGCGAGATCCCTTTTTTTGGTTCTGTGCAGGACAGGACAAAGAAAGTGACTTTTTTTTTTGTTTGTTTTTCGTATGGGGATGATTGTTCTGATTCGAGTGCGATTCTGCTGTACCTTCTAGTGCACCAATTCTTCGTGCCCATCAGCGACAAGTCAGTTGTCAAGCCTCGCACGAAGAACCGAAGTCAGAAAATGGCCGTGGACCAGCTCGAGCAACGAGAGAAGTCTGGCCAGGTGACGCGGTACAGAGTGTTTGGTATGACAGCGCGGATCCTGGTCGATGCAGCCCGACTCGCGTATGCTCAGGAGCCAGAATTCGAACACAACAGCCACTTTGGCGATGAAGCCATGATCGCCAAGCTGCGGAAGATGGGCCGATTGGCCGCGGTGCGCAAACCGCAAGACGAACTTACGCGGGAGACGATGCAGAAGGCAGCTAAACTCAGTTGAGAGACAAGAGTGGAGAGGAAGGTGGCCAAGGCTTGTTTAGACATGTACACAGACTCACAGACTCACGGAGCACTGCCGTAGACTAAAGAATATGATTATGGGCATTGGGCCAGCATACCTGGCGTTTCGACCTGGCGTTGAACAGCACACAATTAATTGAATGGGGTTCTGTGGGCGGGTTTGAAGCCCCGAGGTGGTCGCGGCGGGCCACTAAAAAGGCATCCCTTGCATGCTGGTGTCACCCTCAGGCTCGCCGTATCAGAAAAGGCGCCCTCGCTGTCTTAGGACGCCCTTCTTACCATGCCTTCCATCCATCTCCCAATCTTATTTTTTTCTTTTTTCTTTTTTTTTTGTTGTCAGCGAGGGACGGAGCCAAGGTTTACCCTTTTAAAGTCCGGTGAGACATTAAAAGATTTGGTTTCCCGTTCCTTCTCTTTCTTCTAGAAGATGGCTGGGCTGGTTTCTTTGTTCGTCCCCTCAATCAGGCCCGTATTTGGGCTCAACAGGCTGCTGTTTGCCCAGTCTTATGACTGCCAAAGACGGTCGAGACGAAAACTCGCCAACCGCGAGACTCTTTGTTTAAGTTCTTGGGACGATTAATAATGCGAATCATATCATAATTATAATAATTTCCAAGAGGCTTTGAATCAGTTCTAATACCCAAGGTCTCCTTCTCCGCCAAACAGTTTCTCCTCCTGTATGCTTGTTGTCGCACATTCGAGACATCTCACCATCGGCGATGCACGCCCGACAAGCTCCCCCAGTGAGACCGTCCAGATCTCTGGAAGGTCTCGAGAAAGTGGTCCCTCCGACTATCCCCTACAAATCAACGCGTTCCGAGTTAAGCTTAAACAAGCCGTTACCAGCGAAGCCACTTCCTGAGGCTCCCTTGAATACCTGCTGTTTTTGGAGTGACGACAGCACCGTGGACAGCTTTGGGAGCCGCGGCGAGTCCCGAGATTCCAGTGAAAGTTATCCGATATTTGTTCAGCCTGCATCGGACGATTTGATCGAAATCGTCGAGGAGCAGCCGTCACAACCGCTCATCGGTCGATCTTCACCGTCGGTCGAATCCAATTACGATAACGAGTCATCATACGAGCTGAAGACGTTTCTGTCCGAGGAACGATATGGAAAACAAACCAACTGGGCACAATCGCAGAACCGAATCGGCACGAGTCATTATTTCAGAGAGAAGAAATGGGACTTCTTCCCCGAACTAGCTACACCGTCTGCCAATCTACAAGCCAATCATCTCCATCCCTCGGGATCTAAGACACGCCGGCGAGACGTCCTTCGTGGCAATTCGAACAGGAGTCAGAATCGTGGACATGCTTCGGATCGCACGGGCTTGGGCGTGGTTCGGGATTCGATCCGGTCGTACGTCCACAGGACGTTGTCGAAAAACTCCGGAGAGAAATCGACGCACCATGCACGGCCGACAACAGCACCATCCAGTTATCCTTTCCAGAACACTTCTTCTCCCCACTACAGTCCTCCCCTGGAGACGCAATTCTCCAATACCGCTACGCGGACTCTGAGTGGAGAATCCAGCAGCCAACAGGCCTATACCGATACAGGCTACGACCCAATGCGGACGATATCCGTATCGACCGGCTCTACTCTCGGCGAGACCCCTGAAAATTCATCGGCGATCCCAATGCACCGGCAGAAACAACTCGCCGTACCACTGTCACCGTACCAGAAATACGGAGCAGCTATCTGGGATACCCCGAAGTCCTCGAAGCGCATCAGCTACAAACATGGAGGTTACAATGTCCGTCTCCAGAACTATCAGAATCGAGCAGTCTCGGGGAACAAACCCGAGTACGATCGCTCCTATGTGAATCCCACGCCACCCTTGACGCCACCGCAACGATCGCAGTTTCATCAGAATCCTCGCGATTATGTGAAAGCATTGCAGGATGGGACTAGCACGGTGCTGGTGGCGGCGCTGGACGGGGCCAAGAAGAAGATCGCCGAGACAAAAGCGGATCGAAGGAGAGCTCAGCTCAAGTCGCAGATCAAATTGGTCGGCCCGGTGAATCCCTACACCCAGGGAGGTCTAGATCCTTGGATATAAAGATGACATAGATAGGCTGATTGACGCTGTGGAATTATTATTTCCTTCTGTTCGCTCAGCTTACTACTTTCTATTTCTTTCTTATAGTCTGAAACATGTCTTTTATGTTTTCCTTCCAGCGTTATATTCTCCGCTTTTTTTAGTATTTTTTCTTCTAGGTCTTTCCTTTGTCTTGTGGCAAGCGTCATTGATAAATAGGTATTAGGCGTTGGTTAGAGCGATCATTTGGAGGACTTGCATCTATCGGGACCGGAAAACCTTTTTGAGTCGATTGTTTTGTTGATAGTGAAATCAGTTCGTACCAGGTATCACACGCCTCTCTTATGACATACTCACCCGTTGGGTTTTGGTTCTAGTCTTTGCAAAATACATGACCTCTAGGTACATTATGCACATTGATACAACCACTTGACTTGAGTCCTACCCTGCAGGGGAGGTTGGTGTGTGTACCACCCTTCGTACCGGCTGACTGCGTAAGGCATGACACTACGTGGTCATGCTCATAGGCGAGGTTGTTTGGTTTTACTGCATGACCGATTGTTCCCCGCACTTCAAGGAAAGCCCCTTGCCCTGGAAGGACAAATAGAAAGTGGTCATTTTGGGTGTGTTGTCGAGGCAGGTGGGATGTTTGCCTTGCCTAGGTCATGCAAGGTCCTACTTCAACACAATCAAGGGGTTCGCCGGCAGCTCCACTCTCTCGAACAATTACTCACACCGATTCTTCGAACTTGCCTTCGTGGCGAACTCTGAACAGATCTTCGGAGATAATTTACACGAGTACTCGTGAAATGTTATCGCATAAGGCTTACGGATCTTTCTCAGGTCATATACTCCGTACTTCGATCGCAGAGTTAATTTTAGAAGCGTACCTTAAGGCTTAGATAACCGATAGTTACGGGTGGATCACTGGATCAGCGTCCAAAAGCTACCTAGCTCCAGTTACCCCGCCCAGGCCTGATTCCGGAATGGCCCCATCGGATCCTTCTCCGCACGCGGCAGACATCATCGTCAGTATCGGGCCTTATCTTGTTCCCTCTCCTACACTATCCTCTCTGCTTTGCTCTTTGGCTTTGTTTCTTAACCTAGAGGCCTCAGTAATGTGATTTTTTTTTTCGCATCTGAGCTTTGCGTCACTCTACCATTTTACCTGTCGAAGTCTCAAACTACTGTACAGATATCACCATCCGTCAAGATGGGTGGAGAAGCTCCAGCCCGAGCTCCAAGCTCTCTACCCCGGATGTCTGACCATCCTGTTGGCCAGCGCATTAAGAAAATCTACACTGATCGACTGCGTCAGTTTACTGATGGCGGCCAGTATTCGGGTCAAAACCTAGTCTCGTACGTACAGTCGACAATAAGTCTCACTGCTCTCTATCCATACTTTATGCCAAGAAGATACTATCCGAGTTCGAATGGACCAGCAGAGATCCCGTTGAATGACTATCCCATCATGCTAACACGAGTATTTTAGCAAATACTTCGAGGCCACCAACTCAGACAAAGACTACGTCAAGCTCTCCGTCTACTCAGTCCCCGACCTGAAGCGCCCAACCTTCGAAGAAGCGACCTCCCATAAGTTCTGGCCCACACACGTCGGTGCCTCGTTTGGGCCTAGCTGGTCCACACATTGGTTCCGTATCCGACTCACAATCCCCGAGGAGATGTTGAAGAAAGAACGCCTGGAGTTCCACTGGGATGCAAACAACGAAGGCATGGTCTGGTCGGAAGACGGCCGACCACTACAGGGCCTCACGGGTGGCGGCGAGCGTATCGAGTGGATAATCCCCGACGCCTGGCGCGATGGAAAGGAGCATATATTCTATATCGAAATGGCCTGCAATGGCATGTTTGGCAATGCTCCTGGCGGCGATTCGATTCAACCTCCCAACCCTGACAAGTATTTCACTCTGCACAAGGCCCAGATTACCGCGGTGAACCTGGAAGCTCGGGCGCTTTTCTACGATTTTTGGATCATTGGAGGTATGAGCTGGCCAAGCTTAGGTCATTCTGTGGGGGTTTCACTAATGGGATGCTTGCAGATGCTGCTCGAGAGTTTCCTGGAGATGCGTGGGAATCGCATCAAGCCAACATGGTGGCGAACGCTATGATGGATGCTTTCATTGCTGGCAACGGGAGTCAGGAATCGATCAAGCAGGCGCGAAAGATTGCCAGGCAATATCTCGGAGATAAGGTAGATTCTGCGGAAGTCTATGAGACTGGCACTGACCCGATTGTCTTTGCCATCGGCCATTGCCACATCGACACGTGTTGGCTATGGCCATGGGCGGAGACAAAGCGGAAGGTGGCACGGTCGTGGTCGAATCAGTGTGATCTGATGGATCGATATCCGGAACACCGGTTCACATGCTCCCAGGCACAGCAGTTCAAGTGGTTAGAGAAATACTATCCTTCAGTATTTGACCGTGTCAAAACATGGGTGAAGAAGGGACACTTCCAGCCGATCGGCGGAAGCTGGGTTGAGCATGACACGAACATGCCGAGTGGAGAGTCGCTGGTGAGGCAGTTCCTTTACGGCCAGCGGTTCTTCGAGAGCCATTTTGGGGAGCGGTGCACAACCTTTTGGCTTCCCGATACCTTTGGCTACTCGTCGCAGATTCCACAGCTCTGCCGTCTGGCTGGCATGAGCCGCTTTTTCACCCAGAAGCTCAGTTGGAACAACATCAATAACTTCCCTCACACCACCTTCAAGTGGGTATCGCTCGATGGCAGTCAAGTGATGTGCCATATGGCGCCATCGGAGACTTATACCGCAAGCGCTCATTTCGGCGATGTCAGACGCAGTGTGACACAGCACAAGTCTATGGACCAAGATAACACCTCGCTTCTCGTCTTCGGAAAGGGAGACGGTGGTGGCGGTCCTACATTTGAACACCTGGAGAAATTGCGCCGCTGCCGTGGCATCAGCGATCAGATCGGCTTGCTTCCGCGAGTCAGAATGGGTGATTCGGTCGACGACTTCTTCGAGCGTCTGGAGAAGAAGGCTGCCGATGGTACTGAGTTCGTCACATGGTATGGCGAGCTTTATTTCGAACTACACCGTGGCACGTACACCACCCAGGCGAACAACAAACGAAACAATCGCAAGTCCGAGTTTTTCTTGCGGGAAATCGAATACCTGGCAACCCTTGCCAGCCTAGTTGCTTCCAAAGACGAGTACAAGTACCCCAAGGAAAAGATAGATGACATGTGGGAGGGTGTACTTCTCTGCCAATTCCACGACTGCCTGCCTGGAAGCTCCATTGAGATGGTCTACGATGACTCCAACGAGTTGTATGCCGAGATCTTCAAGACTGGCCAGCAGGTCAGGGATGAGGCCCTGAAGGTGCTGGGCTTCGCAGACAAGGGTTCCAGCCGAGGTTTTGTGGCCATAAACACACTGCCCTGGCCTCGATCAGAAATCGTCAAGATACCCGGTGTTTCCGCAGCATCGAAAGGGCCTAAGTATGCGCTGGTCAGCGGAGAGACAGGGGTGATTCAGAGTCAACCCCTGACATCCAAAAAGGCCGGTGTAACTGTGTCAGAGATCAAGCCTGGTGTGTTCCGACTGGCGAACGACAATCTCAGAGTCGATGTCCAAGATGGTATCATTACATCCTTGTATGATATCAAAGCGGACCGCGAGGTCGTCTCCAAGGGTGGCAAGGCTGGACAGCTGGTGATCTTCGATGACAAGCCCCTTTACTGGCAGGCTTGGGATGTGGAGGTGTATCACCTTGACTCAAGAAAGGAGTTACAGTCTGGCAAGACCGTAATTGCTGAGAATGATCCCCATCGAGTGAGTGTCGTCACCGAAACCAAGATCAGCGACGTCAGCTGGGTCAAGACCACCATCAGCCTTTCTGCAGCTGTTGAAAATGAGTCGTCATACGTTGAGATGGAGAGCGAGGTTGAGTGGAGAGAGACGATGAAATTCCTCAAAGTAGAGTTCCCCGTAGATATCGTGAACACGGAGGCCTCATATGAGACCCAGTACGGTATCATCAAACGTCCAACTCATTACAACACAAGGTATGTTATTATCCACCTTTTCTTTCATGGGCATCACGAAGACGAGATACTGACACATGCTTAGCTGGGACATGGCCAAGTTCGAAGTATGCTGCCACAAATGGGCCGATCTCTCCGAACACGGATACGGCGTCTCCATCCTCAATGACTCCAAATACGGCTTCGCGACCTGCGGCAACCTGATGCGCCTGTCCCTCCTGCGCGCACCCAAGGCCCCCGACGGCCATGCGGACATGGGTCGCCATCACATCCGCTACGCAATCCTACCGCACGCCGGACCTCTCGACTCCCGGACCGTCCGCGCAGGGTACAATTTCAACAACCCGCTCATCCTCCAGGCTGCATCCGGCCACGAGGCTGTCGATTCTTTCAAGTCGATCTACGTGACGGGATCCGAATCTCTCGTCTTGGACGTCATCAAACGTGGCGAGGACGACGAGGACGTTTCCCGCGGTGAACTGCCCAAGCGTGCTGGCAAGAGCGTTATTCTGCGTATATATGAATCACTGGGTGGCAAGGCTCGCGGCACGATCCACAGCAAGCTTCCCGTGAAGAAAGCCTGGAAGTGTAACATTCTCGAAGACGACGAGGAGGAGCTTCGACCGGGCGCTGGGGTGAAGGGATCTTTCAGTGCTCACATCGAGTTGAAGCCTTTCGAGGTTGCTACTTTCAGATTGCAGTTGTGAGGGGAGGTTTGTGAAATCTGAAATTGTGGACTGAGGACAATGATTGCATTGCTGTTGGTTTAGTATGCTTGGACTTAGTTGCACCGACAGTGAAGCAAAGGGTTGCACTGAAGTGAAGATCATAGTGTGCTCTGTGGAATTGTAGAAACCGGTCAGCCAGAACAACGAAGTTCTCATAACCGGGCAACGAGTATTTGCAGTATATGTAAGACAACAGACACAGACATCCCCTAGAGTCGGAAGCTATATTAGATGCAGAAGACAAAGCCTCTGCAGAAAAAGTTGCTCGTTTTAAGTTCTCAAATCTTATAGAATACATAAATAGGATATCATCTCCCAGAAGACACAGAAAAGCGCCTTTTCCTTATAGAAAAAAAAAAAAAAAAAAAAAAAAAAAAAAAAAAAAGAAAAAAACACCCCAACCCAAACCCCCCAAATTTTGAAAATAAAAAAAAAAAAAAATAAACAAGGCCACATTTGCAAATTTTCGTAAAAAACCCAAAAAACAAAACCAAAGGTGAAAACAATGAAAATTTAAAAACAAAAAAAAAACCACCAAAAAATGATCTTAACCCGTTTAGGC